>BLAZ01001271.1:1393466-1395966 GCA_014633955.1 Acropora tenuis
TCCAGCTCATCGGCTCCTGACAGAGATCAAACTATGGACCTTTAAACATGGCTTAAAATCCACATAAATGTCTCTAAATTCTTGGCAGCGTTCCCCAAAATCATATTAACTCTAATTTTTATCCAGTTTCTGTGATATTCATAAAAATGGGCAAATATAGTGATTTTCCCCTCAGTTATTTCCAGATAGTCGGTGAATGATCGGATTTTAAAGTTGTCACAAAGCTGCGAAATGTTTTTAACATTTTTTATGGTTTGGGGGGGACGCTGTCAAGAAATTAGAGACATTTGTATGGATTTTAAGCCATGTCTAAAGGCCCATAGCTTGATCTCTGTTCAGCATAAAAGAATCAAACTTCAAATGATCCATCTCAACGCGATCTTTCATGTGGTGGTGTCAAATTATCTATTGGTTAAAATTTGAAATTCAACCCAGTTCCTTGCGCAACCTCGAAATGGCCTATAAACGGATTGAGGCCTGAAATTTCCCTTTAAAAAAATCACGTGTTTTCCCACGCTTAAAATATGCCAATTTCAGCTTCAATCGATGATGGGGTTTTTTTAAGCGAAAATGCATGTATTTTTAAAATTTGTAAGATTTTTTTTTTCAACGATTTAAAGTGCATGAAATTTAAAATGAAATTAGATTTGGCGCCCATCCAGAATTCCGAGGTTCTTTTTTTATTCTTGGGGGACTGGGCCGCGTGACGTAAGACTTGTCCGTACCAGTTTCCGAAAGCCACAGTTTGTAAAATCCTGATGATGAATAAAGGCAGTGTCTTTCGAATTAGTGGATAAAATAATACATATTCCTCCCACTCTTTGATCAGCCTTGCTTTTTCTCACTTGCACTTTAAAAATTACTGCTCATTAGATTCTTCTCCAGGGTCCGGTTCTCTTTTCTTGTTACGTTTGGTCCTTGCTTATATATAGTGGATTTCTGTAGCTGCCTCTCTTTTCGTGTGTAGCAGAAGCAAGTCATTAAACCTCCTCTCCCAACTACAATCATCATGTTTAACTAGTTAAACTTAATAGGTGATAAGCCCTGATAAGTTGCGCCATAGAAAACATTTCAAATCTGAAACCATACCAACCTGAGGAGGAGTTTATCTGCCCACAAGTGGCATTACATAGCTCACTGTCCGAGATCTGAAATTAAAATTAATCAGTTAAAATTTGTGATCAATGTATTGTAACTGAAAAATAACGTAGAAGGAGAAGTTGGTTTTGCGAACCTAGTTATACCTGTGATGACTCCTTACCCACGAAATCAAATAAATCATTTGAAATTGATGCGACCAACGAAGTAAATCGTAAAACTTGTATCACATATCATCAAAAGTTAAGAAGGTTCTGCAAGTGTTTCATCGCAGAGTCAGGCCTTACCTTTGAAAAACAACTATCCTCGCATCGGTTGGAAGCGTTTGTACTTGTTGCGAAAACAAGAAACAAGGTAAGGAAAATCACAGTCTTCATGATGTTGCTACAAAGCAAAATAAAAGAAATAAAACAACATGAAACAGTTTTCTTACAATCGATTTCATCAACTGGGGCTTGGAGTCAACCTTTTCTTGTCTAGATTTATATTTAGAGCTAATCTAAAAATAACAAGAACACTTTAACAATGGATGCCTTTTGAGTGGTCTGCCGATCCGCAAAGCTATTACAATAAGGAAGGAATTACAAAAATAATCTTGAAGGCCTCATCATCTTCGGTGAATGGCACAAATTCCCTCGGCCCAATTCTGGCGTACTTTTGGGCTTTTCCTGATACCTCTGAAGATAACCGTTGAACTGTTAGTTCGTTTCCTTTAAGTAATTTATGCGTTGTATCTCCTGCATCACGCTTCTTCCCTCATTTCGCAGTCACTTTATCTTTTAACTTTCTCCATGCGGCGTCCGCCATATTGGAATCTCGAAAAGGATGCTGCAAAGCACTCTGGGTTTGTTTGGCAGCCCTCGGCCATGTGGCAGCGTTCGGCCACGAACATTTTTTTTTACTTACTGAAAAAAAAAATATTCTAGTGGCAGCGTTCGGCTGGGTAGTTTATTTAATTTTAATTTAATTTAATTTATCTTTGGTTTCATTTTATTTCTTTTTTACATTTCACTTTCACTTAATTTTATTTTAAAAAGAAAAATAAGTAATAAATCAAAATTTAAAAAAAAGTAACAAAAATAATTCCTACAAATTTCAATATTTTTAATGGCAGTTCTCTGCCACCATACTACACTAACAAGCTACTCGTTTTAGAGCCACAAACTGTCTGTCTCCTAGCTCGTTGACGTGAAAGTATTTGTCTCCTTTGATATTTAGTTTGTATTTTTAAACCAGCAATGTCTAAACCCCATTCCTCCTCCGCCACAGTATTCTTATAGGGACTCGTTGCTTTGTCGGATCGAAAAAAAAAGGGCAACTGCACAGGTTAGGTAATGAGAGACCTTTGCCGAGTGTGGCAAACTTCGTTCATGCAAGGGAATCCCACGTTGGTTTGATTTGA
>BLAZ01001271.1:1403466-1405966 GCA_014633955.1 Acropora tenuis
ATGACCCTTAAAATCAGTCACGTAGCCAGACACGGAGCATCTATTTTCAAACAATATCAATATGTCAAAAATCTTTTACGAAATAAAAGATAAATCGAGGGCACCCAACGACAAATTTCGGAAAATATCTGTTCGGAAGACGATTTGAGATCTAGAATTTTCGAAATTTTTGTTGTTAAATTTCGTGCTTGTCTACATGTCCTCGGATTTTCGAACATATAAAAAATGGTATAAATGCCCATTTTTAGATGATTTTTACGCTAAAAAAGCTCACCTAGAATTTTCGGGAGCCTTTTTCTAGCTAAAATTTTCGAAAAGGTGATTTTTGATCCTTATAATTTTCGGATCACTAGACTTTCAGCTAGGAAATCCGAACAGATGAAAAATTTCTAGGGGACAAAAATATGCCAATATCTACGTTTAAATACTAAAATACATTCAAAAATGCTATGTTGCAGGGGTTTTGAATTATTTTCTCGTTGGGTGCCCCTGATAAATGTGCAGCTTGCACATTAGCAAGGACAGAGACGGTAACAGCTATGGTAAAGATTGCAGTAAATAAGAAGAAACGATTAAAACCAGGAGCCGATTACCCAGCAAAAAAAGTTATCTGAAAAATGAGCATAGTAAAATCATAGAGATTCAGTGGTTGACCCTTTATCCCACGTTGTCTTAATTTTACAGTATCATCAACCAACGTTTCTGCGATATTGATTTTGGTTTCATGTCTTTTCGATTCCAGGGGCCTGTTTCTCAGGGGCACCCAACGAGAAAATAGTTCAAAACCCCTGCAACATAGCATTTTTGAATGTATTTTAGTATTTAAACGTAGATATTGGCATATTTTTGTCCCCTAGAAATTTTTCATCTGTTCGGATTTCCTAGCTGAAAGTCTAGTGATCCGAAAATTATAAGGATCAAAAATCACCTTTTCGAAAATTTTAGCTAGAAAAAGGCTCCCGAAAATTCTAGGTGAGCTTTTTTAGCGTAAAAATCATCTAAAAATGGGCATTTATACCATTTTTTATATGTTCGAAAATCCGAGGACATGTAGACAAGCACGAAATTTAACAACAAAAATTTCGAAAATTCTAGATCTCAAATCGTCTTCCGAACACATATTTTCCGAAAATTGTCGTTGGGTGCCCCTGTGTTTCTCGAAGGCCCCAAGAACTTTTCAGGCCCGAAAAGCCAGTTGTCAAACTTCAATCTGCTTGTTTTGAAAAGCTGATCTTTTAAAATATTTTTAATGTAATAAAAACAAAGAGGCTTGCCAAGTTTAATGGCGTAGAACCTCGGTGTTCAGAAGATATAAAGGAATTGCGGCATCCGAAATAGACCCGAAAGGTCTCGGGAATTTCGAGAAACAGGCCCCAGTCTCCAAAGAAATGATGATGGGGTACCAGGCTTTCTATTGCAAATGAGAAAAACCAAGGCTGATCAAACAGTGGAACGAATATATATTATTTTATCCAACATTTCGAAAGGCACTGCCTTTCTTGATCGGGTGTTACAAACTGTGGCTTTCGGGAAAACTGGTATGCTATGAAAACTAATGGATTTTCTTTTGTAGGATGAAATTTGAAAGTGACACAATAGAAATTAAAATAAAGTAGAAAAATACATATAACAAATAAAATAATGCGAGAAAATAATAAATGTTACTTGTTCTTTCCAACCGCGACAGCGCACGCAAAGCTTATCTCATCAAAAGAGGCAACACACTTCAGCCTTTGGGTTAAATAAAAAACACGAAATGTGACATTTACTGTTTCCTTATATTATTTTGCATGCGTATTTTCTATTTTATTATTTTAATCTCTATTGCATCACGTTCAAGTTTCAACCTACAAAAGAAAATCCATCAGTTTTCAAACCATCTGTACCATATCATGTTCCAAACTCTTCCTATTTAAATTGTAACGTACCAGTTTCCGAAATCAAAATATTGGATAAAATAATATACTCCTTCCAATGTTTGATTAGCCTTGCCTTCTCTCATTTGCATTCAAAAAATACTACGGATAGATCCGGTGCTTCCATTTTGTTACGTTTGGTCTTGGTCGCATATTTGGACTCCTATATTCCGAGACTTCTTGTGCCTTTTTTTAAAATTATTTTTTCAATCCGAGCGACCGATCCGATATCAGAAAACACATTCGACGCTGAACGAAAAAAAAAAGGGAATGGCCTTTCAGGGTAAATTTGACCCATAATCAATTCGCTTGATACTGACCAAATTTTTATGTTTCAACTCCCAAACCAAATTTTCATGTTTCAACAGATAATTATCAATAGGAAATGATACTAAGCTGTAAAGTATATTTTTTTTTGTGTCTGTTCTTATCTTATTGTTTTTTGTTTGTAGATGGATAGCAAGCAGTGATGAAAAATAAATCATAGCAGACGTCTGCGCTTAAAAGGTTTCAAGTGAGTTCATTGAAACATTCACTGTGAGGATGACCGAGTCATGATTGCGAAAAAGGAAGTGAACTTGGTG
>BLAZ01001271.1:1410966-1413466 GCA_014633955.1 Acropora tenuis
AATGCGTGATTTGGCCAAAATGAGTCGAGAGATTCGTTAGTTTCCGTTTCTTGTAGGTGAAAAGTAGAAACAAAAACAGCGGGGTTTTAAAGATGAATGATTTTTCTCCTAAATCCCGATCTCTGTTTTAGATTTGATCAACTGCAAGTTCCGTCGCTTCCACTTAGAAATCGCTGAAATTGTAACCTTTACTTTTATGAAAAGACGCACTTGTTTGTATTCAGATACATTTTAGTGCCTGTTAGAAACTGTTAACAGAACAACAAAGAGCAGGTAATGAAATACACATATTTCAGGAATACAAAATTTAAGCACACATTCAAGTGAAATGAGCAAAAGTTCTGTGTCACTTCAAAAATTTGATGGTTCCTCCGCGTTACAAAATGGCGATAAGGCTATTGTTTAAGGAGTTGTTACTGCGTAACAAACGTTTGCGTTGGAAAACAATCAAATGCAAGCGCTATTCAGAAAAGGAGCTCATTCATAAAACCCATCTTATGCGAAACGGCATGCCTTTCAGACGTTTTCTGTCTTTTTTTCCTCCCTTTTTTTCTGCTCTCTTAATATCCAAAACTTGAGATAAAAAAATGAGACAATGTTGAGGGAAAATATGATACCAGAGAACAATAATTTTCTCGTGACGACGAAAGTGAAACTTGCTTCGAATATGGTAAGGTATTCATTCCTTAGTAATAAAACATAATAAACCTAGAGAGGGGCAAACACAAAACACTCCCCGGCATAATCTCTAGAAACTATGACGCCTCGGTGGCGGAAAAGTAAGCACCAACATTTGGGAACTGATGATAAGGGTCAAGTTACCACACAAAACGACAACGAAAGATGACAATTCTAGTGTTCGCCCTTCGTCATTACCCCTGAAGATAATTTTAGTTAGATCAAATAAACTAATCTGTATACGGATGATAAGACATTTGCCAAATCCATGAAATAGGTATTTAATTAAAAACTGAACTACGGATATCAGATTTCCAGCATTTTCTTTGGCTCTCCAGACACTGGCTATCAGTAACTGTTCATACACCTGCGGTACCTAGTATGGTCAAGGAACGCATCGGCAATAAGGTTAGCTGAAAACGTTTTTCGCAACTCTGAGAAAAAGTGGCCGAAAAAGCATATCCATCGCGCCTTCGTAGAATAATTTTCAATTATTATTCCACTATTGCGTCATTTTACCATATTTGGTCAAGAGAACGCGCAAAATATGAGACGGTAATACGCTGTAGTGTCCTGGTGTGACCGGCTTAGAACAGAGCAAATATGGACGGAACGGCAGTTTTTCAATGAAAGAAATTGCTTTCATCGCAATACAAAGCCTGCGAATTTAGCTTGTCATCGCTTGTCTCTCGTCATTTCGTTTATACAATCAAATAAAGGACATTAATTAATTTGGCTGGCTTTCTGGGCTGTTTACATCGTTCGCAAGCGCCCTGAAGGACAGATGATGCATTTTTTGAAAAACACTCTTACCAGATAAAATTGAATGAAAATAACACCTTTTTGTAGCGGAATAATAAATCTCTTACTAGATGGTTTGTCATATAATACGCGCGGACATTTTGCTCAATACCACGCAACTCGCAAAATATCCGCGCGTATTATATGATAAACCATCTAATAAGATGTATATATTATCACACTCGCGTCATACAGTGTGCTCGAAATGCGACTTAAACGGATTAGAAAAATGCAGATATGACACGTGGTGGTCAAAACCTGGTTTTGTAAGGCCTTACATCGTTTTGTAATTTTGACGTGATAGTTTTACAGAAGAAAAATTAATGTACTAAATGTGTGCCTGACCTGTCAAACACGCTTAAACATATGTCTTCCTATTTTTATCATCACGTGCTATGCTCAAGCTCCCTGCCAGCTGTTTCCAATGCAGAGGAAGATTTTATAAAACTCACCGTATCTGCTTTCCAAACAATTCGTACGCAAGGTGATACTCCCTTCTTAGAATTGTTTTAAAGTGCACGTAAGTCACCATTAATGCATTACTATTATCGTTTATTTGAATAACTATTAGTATTATTTTAACTTTAAGTAAACCTATTTGATTATTATTATTTTAACTTTAAGTCATTTTATTTTTTTTCCCTTATTGTTTTAGGGGAACATTTCGCACTGTTGAGGGCTATCTGTGTTCTGACTCAAATGTACACAAGAAACGGTTAACCGTTTTCTGAAACTTTCTTGTTCGAGAACGTCCCGCCGCACGGAAAGTTTGTCTCACACATAGACTAGGTTTAAATGAAGCACTCAAGGAGTGAAGTGATCAAAAGACAAGGACAATAGACCTAACTGGTGACTCGGAAGACACACGACGGGATGGGAGCTCGCGCTGTCGCATTTTCTCTGAGTCTGGCACGGTGCGTGAATACACCTATTTTAAAAAATGTTGTCGGGGAGAACGACGAATGTCAATTTTCGAACCGTGGCTGCACGATTGAAAAGAAATGTGGGTATTGAAAATTTA
>BLAZ01001271.1:1573098-1575598 GCA_014633955.1 Acropora tenuis
CACCACTGGCATACCAACACAAAATTTCGGGTAGTCTGTGGTGAGCGTTTTTTGGCGCGAAAACGAATGGCAACCTGCGTTTGGTGAAGGATAAACAACGTAGAAGTCCAGGGAAGTCAACTCAGAACAAAAAGAAAATTTTCGTGTCTGTTGACATTTTAATTGTAATCGGAAGCTCCGCTGTAAGGCTTGCCTAAATCTATATATTAAGCTCCCTGATGTCAGGGGTCCGTAAGCTCTGTGTGGTACGTAGCGTCACTTTAGGAATGATAGATCGTGAATATTTTGAACCAATGAATTAACTGCCAACCACCTTGGAGCAGGGTCGACTACTGTTTGGCTCTAGTTGTTTTTTTTTTCCGTGACCGTTCTCATCCGAGCAATTGAACTACACTTCTAGCTTGTAGTATTCCGAAAAAAGTTACTTCATAGCGATTCGTAATTCTCAAATTCCTTGTCTAAACTTGTTTCCTCCTTATCAGTTTTCCTATCGAGGAGCTCGGTTTAACACCAGACTCGACATGAGGTGCGGGAAACCTTGTTAATTACGAAGTATCAGGTATTGGGGAGTTAATTTCTGAGGCGGTGAGGGGTGAATATTCGACCACATACCCGTGGTCCTGTCAAAAGCAATAAATTAAAACGAGTTTTCTTTGTTCCTACAAGTGTGTTTCCCTTGTTGAAACTATTTCTACAACACATTTCTTTCTCTAAGCTCCCTTTACTACCATTATCTAGACAACAGTCATTTGTTTATCTTAGCCGAGTAAATATTTTTGACAAAACCTACGAAACTTAACCAGAACGTTCATTTGCTTGTTTGAATTCTAGTGTCATTGAAGGAATGATGTAAATTGATTTTCAATGCAGTTCTTCATGAAGTCACATCTGCGAAGTTTCGTAGGGAGACGAAACAATGAGCTGAGAAATTGTAGATTACAGCTTTTTCTGGTTCTACGACCGTGGCAAATGCTGTTTTTAATCGTGATTGTGCAATTCAAAAACACTCCTGTCAGTTAATTTGTTATAAAGAATTAATAGGGATGACAGTAGTTGAGGTCATTCAAATGAATCAATTATTAACATGTCAGTTAGACTTCAGAATACCCCACCACTTATTGTAAACGGTTTCACCATCCGATGGCTATTAGAAACACACTCTATCTTCGGATAAACACAACTTTAACGACACTTCACTGTTATAAAACACGGCGTATCTCTCTCTTTTGTACCCAATAACTCCAGGTGTTGAATAGGTCGGCAAAACATACTTGTTAGACACTACATCCCTTCCTTTCCACTCTAACAGTATTGTAAAGAAAGCGGGGTGAGAAATAAAACAAAATTTATCAACTGTCTCTATCTAGACTTTAAGTGTCTCGCTTTTCGCCGCCATATCATGTGTGGAAACGGTTATCAAGGAAAGACGGTTGCCCGCGCTGAAGTGGACTAAACTGATCATACACGTGGATGCGAGAGAACAGTGTTTCAGTCGAAAATGATGAAACCTGAATGATAACTATACCGTTTAAAGTTAACAAGAACCTGATACGCCAATACTTGAAAACAATAGTAATTAGGTATTTAATTAAGAGGGTGGAAAAGCAGCTGTATGACTCGTATGCAAAGAAATAAAGACAACGTGATATATATACTTAAGCCCTGCTATTAAAGCATTGTGACGTGTCCCAATGACATAACACCCCAGGGACGAGGTTACACAACTGATGATAAATACTTTTATTGACTAATCTTAAAAGGCAAGGAAGTAAAAAATGAAATAAAGTTTTATGCTTGTATGTACGTGTGTACAGTTCATTCCTACTTTGATATCCAGTAAAATATTGTAGTTGAATGAACTTTTCTTCTGTTCACATTAAAATACAATAGTGAGAGTAAAAAAATAATTGTTTACATCATAAGAATAACTCTTTTACAAACAAGGTTTCAAAAGCAACCCTAATTCATCCTCTAGTCAGTTCATTCTTTTAACTACTTGGATTAGTCTTCCCTGTCACAAAACGGGTTTGTAGTACGAATAAAATCATTCTTCATTGTTACTATAAGGCTGAGATTTCTTCCTTTTTAGGTAATAGGTGTTTCCCTTTAAACAACCAGTGCCTTTAATGATGTCAACCCAAAAAACATTGTTTAAATGCATAATAGATTGAGAATGGGATGAAAAATGTTTTCTTAAAATCCCCAAATAGTATGATACTATAAAAACGAAACCTTTTCTGTTTTAAAACAGATGCGTATATGTGTACTATTTGAGGGTGAGTAACAATGCGAATAAGTTGTTATCTTAAAAGTTACAATAAATGTACTCTAGTACCAAAGTAATAAGACTTATTTTACAACTGTGAGCTTTGTGGTACTAGTTACTGTAGTTCTCGTTATGTTAGAACTCTATAGCCATGAGGTCTTCTTCATACAATGCTATGATCAACATGATTACAAATCCCCCAAGCAAACCTAAGTTTTGCAGCACGAATGTGAT
>BLAZ01001271.1:1585598-1588098 GCA_014633955.1 Acropora tenuis
GCTTGTTATATGATCTCTGGTGAATTCTGTGCTGTTAACAAATGCAGGAGCTGGAAAACACAGCTTTCGTTGCCTTTTGCTTGATGTGTTAGCTTCTTGCAAAAGACTATGGCAAATCTTTACTTGTTTCTGATCATATTTCTTCCAATATTAATATAAAACATTAAATATATTCAACGAGTCCTTGCTCTTCTTTCTGGGGAATTAAACACTATTTTCTCCTTTCCCATTCAAAGACTTACAAGGTATACAGAAGATCATCATGTGTAGAAAACAAGCGGAATAGCTTTGATCTCTGCTTATATTTTATTTATAACCCTTACAGGTGTAATTATATCAAAATAATTTAATTATAGAAGTCTTTTGAAATGATACCCTATTTGACTATGAAGAGCACACTTCTTTGGCTCCAGAGCAGGGATGTTAGAGGTTTTTGGTTGGGAAATCCTGCTTTTGTGTTGGGGGTATTTGTAAACATCATAGTGCAAATGCCTGGGAGTTCGCCCGGGGTCACCCCTCCGGGATGGCCGGTGGTAAGTACCCATGACGGACTTACAAACTGATAACTAATCGACTTTGCCTCTTCACGCGCCATTTGTTCTTGTGCGAGAGTCATTTGCAATCATCACCGCTGCAAAACCGCAGATTTTTACACAGCGTGCCTTGTTGTGCTCCTGCACACCCGTGCACACTTGGATGAAAATAATAAACCGGCTTTTAGCCTCATTAGAAAAAGACAAATTCAATTGAATTGAACTCGCGTGGACATGTCTTTACTTCATGTTTAATACCTGAACATCAACTGTAGATGGCAATAATAATAATTTGACATTGTAAAATACAGCTTGAGAATCAATCCAAGCTTTTTATTATCGAATTTTAATTCTCCCACCTTCTTCTCAACCAAAAATTTGCCGATTGTCTTGTTTATGTCCTCGAGGATATGGTCCAACGCTTCGATAGTAATCCCATGCTTCCCTTGGTTAAATTTCTTTTCAAACTCACTGAAAAGCTCGCTGTGGTTCTTGGGATTAACGTCGCAGGGAGTATTACTAGAATTCAGTTCACGCGCAGGTAACAAGCAGAATAAGATCACAGGACTGAGCTCTTGAAATTCAGTGACATTAAGTGCCTTTGGCCTTGAACCGTTGAAGGAGTACATCTCTTTCGGAGTAAAACACTGCAAGAGGGAAAAAAAACCGACAACGTGTATTTAGAGTACAATACATCTTGCAACATCAGCTCCATGCAACATCTCATTTTGCCATGTCCGATCTGAGAAAAAGTCTTTCTTTGCCATTTATAATTTGAGATGCTTCTGTTGTTGCTTTCTCCGACTTCCTCATTCGCCTCTCAAGATTCGCGTCTTGAAGACACCAAAGAGTGAAAGTAACCAAATGTAACGAGCAAGTATCTAAAAATGGCTTTGTTCGATGAAAGATGGAAAACGTCTTTACTTATAATTTTCTTACTGACCTGTCGGTAGTCCGGGGTACGTTTCTTCTTTGTGCAGTTCAAGAGTTTTAGTCTGTCAAAAAGTCTCTGTTGGTCTTCATAGGAAAGCAAATCGTCATCGACTGCTTCTCGGAGGTCCTTGAAAGTGTAGTGTTCATGTTTTCGACTATCATGGGAAGAAACCAACGTGAACAAACTCAGCATTGACAACAAAATTCCGTTTGTTATAAGAGAAGTCATTTTCCCTCGAGTCAAAACAAGTGCTTGCTATTTAATTTGGAGGACCAGAGAGTAATACTTCTTTGGGGAATTATTGGAGGGAAGTGTCTTGTTCAAATTTATTCGGCTACGATGTCTCCAGGGGTTACTGCTGATTGGCTAATGGCAGGGGTGCATAACCTCTATATGGTAGCGTCAATTTCACTATGATAGCTCGTGAATATTTTGTAACAATGTATTAACTGCCAACCACCTTGCAGCAGGGTGGACTACTGTTTTACTCTTATTAGTGTTCTTTTCTTTTTTCTCGAGGCCGTATTCATTCTGGCGTTTGAACTAAACTTGTAGCTGGACTCTCCCCTACCCTATCGAATTCTGCAAGAATAAACTTGTTCTATACTTATTTTAACGATCAGACTCGACATGAGGTGCGGGAAACCGTGATAATTACGAAGTATCAGGTATTGGGGATTTAATTTCTGAGGTGATGAGGAAGGGAGGGGCGAATATTCGAACCCATACCCGCATTCCCGTCAAAAGCAATAAAACGAGTCTTCTTTGTTCTTACAAATGTGTTTTCCTTGTTTAAACTATTTCTACCACATATTTTTTTCTCTAAGCTCGCTCTATTTACCATTATCTAAACAACAATCGTTTGTTTATCTTAGCCGAGTAAATATTTTTTGACGAAACCTACGAAACTTAACCAGAACTTTCATGTTTTTGTTTGAATTCTACTGTCATCGAAGGAATAATGTCAATTGATTTCCAATGCAGTTCTTTGTGAAGTCACATCTGCTAAATTTCGAAGGGAGACGAAACAATG
>BLAZ01001271.1:1715135-1717635 GCA_014633955.1 Acropora tenuis
TATCTCCCTAGGAGAAAGAAAGCCAGGGGAAAAAGTCCATTTTCGTGAAGCAACATCATTCTTGCTATTCATGTGGTTGCACACGAGCCTGCTTGATGTACCACTACAATCCCCAGGGAATTTCATTGTCCTCTCTTATTACAAAACAGATCAAGTCTGTGAAAACAGAGAATAGTCTATTCGAAGTAACCACACTTAGGAGTGTGAGATCAGTTTTGTATTGAAAGTGTTTACTTTTGAAACATTTCATCCCACAAACCATGTGTAGTGGGAAACACGATCAAACATGCAGCTGCAGGAATACATACCATAATGGCATTCACAATATCATTTTCGTTGTTCTTCAAAGCAATAACAGCCTGTGAGAGGATAAGAAAAATATTTAAAAGCATGAAATGGGTAAGAAATTGAAGAGACTTCTCCCAAAATTACGAGGAACAAACAAGAAATCACAAAACAAGTTTAAAATACTCACCTTTGACCTAGACACATTTGCTTGCTGCATAACTAATTCAATGTCGTTTTCTTCAACACCTGCTTCATTAACCTAAAGGACAAAAAAAGAATGAGACCACAAGTGATTTAAAGGGAAGTATCATACCATTTGAGCTGAACTTCAAGTGTGTGAGTATGCTTCATAAAATCAATGGAAATAAAAATGCATGTTTCTTTTGCAAAAATTTTGTTACTGTAGAATTCAGTTTTTGTCAATGGTCTATTGTTCATATTGGCACCACTGGAAAAGGATTGAGATTAAAAAACTGGCCACTGTTTTCAAGTTTGAATAAGAGACGTACCAAAATTTCAATAACTTTCCCTGGAAAAATCCCTTAATAGTCTCTTTTTGGTTTACAAAGACTGTTATTTCTTTTCAATCAAGTACTAAACTACCCAAAATAACAACCAAGCAATGCCCAACCTGAGGTGTGTATTCTTTCCAAAAAACTGCCACCCCTCTTTAGTGCTCCCGCTAAAACAGTCATTGTCAAAAAACCACTGGCTAAGTGGCAAAAAAAGTTGCCATTGGAGGTTAATCACGCAAAACTGTGCCATTTTCTTTTGGGCGCACTGATCATAACAAAAAGTCTACAAAAACTCATCACGAGTTTCAAGTTTCTTATACCTCTTCTTCTTCTGATTCCTCCTCTTGGTCCATTGAAGCTGCTTTTGACTCTGGGATGACAGGAGTGGGTTGAGGAGCCTTAAACTTTTCAGCAGCCTACAAAACAAGTGTCCTTCAATTACTGAAATAATGATGTTATCACCCATTTATAAACACACTGCTTTGATTCAAAGCCATGACAACATTAAAAGATAATAAACTTGAAATAGCAATGATCATTCAATGTCTAGCCACATCTACGTCTCTATTTTTTGTGGCTTTGAAGAAACATTTCAAAAGCAACCAGACTGCAACAATTTGTGCAACTCTACAGAAAGGGCCATGAAGAAAAAGGCTTTGAAAGGATCTCACCTGCACTTGAGCTTGTTGGCTTAGATCTTCAATCTACAGAAAGAATACCACAGATTACTCTCTAAAACAGTACAAAATAATTCCTTCTCATGCTTGATTATCAAACAGACTAGAAATGTCAGGGTAGATTCTTACATTGGTACAAGTACCACACCCTAAATAGGGTTTATATTTCTTTCTTACATCAGAAATATACTATTGCACCCTCAGATCTCATAATCTTTAGATCAGTGGACCACATCATACCTGGATTGTTGGCCATGAGTGGATGTTTACACACAACAACAGAATGTGGCAGTGTATGCAACTTAACACATGATGACAAAAAACAATCAACACAAACACAGAAGAGAAGGCTTTCAAACCAGGCAGACCTTCCTCACCATAAGGCATCTTTATCATCATCGGGCAGCAATATGTACATAGAAAATAATACATGGGTGTGTGGATGATTTCTGCTTAAGTGTTCAACCTAATATTTAGTTCACAATGCTAAATAGAGCGAGCGACGTGTGAGCAACAATTTACTATCTCAAACACACGGGTTATATTGTGATAATTTTTCTCAAGCTGGAATCTCTATAAAGCACTCCAGCTTATATGATAAAATGTGAAAACAGCAACAAGAGCACTTATTCTGTTGGCAATGATTGAATTTCTTCAAGTTTTAACTGTCAACCAGTCAAAATCCTTTGGAATTCTTTTAAATGCTACTAAGATGAAATTCAAATCTTTCCAATGTAGGCCATTTCAAGACATGAAAAGTGGTCTGTAAGAGAAGAATGCCATTTACTATTTTCAAATGACTTGAACCAGGGCTCGAAATTGCAACCAATACAGTCGCATTTGCGACTTAGTTTTTTTCCCATTGCGACTAAAACATCAAATTTTTGCGACTTATTTTTCCTCTGCTCTTTCGAAACAAAAAGGTTACCAGTTACCACTTTGCAGCTACTTTAATAAAATAAAGAAAGAAATAACAAAATTGTTTTGTTTCTTGCTGTGAATTTTCTTTCAATCTGAAGA
>BLAZ01001271.1:1855916-1858416 GCA_014633955.1 Acropora tenuis
TGAGGAAAAGTAAAAAGATTCATCAAGCAACCGTTGACAACAATCCCGCTGGCGCACTTTTTCCCGCCCCATTCTTCCCCGATATCCCAAACAAGTGTGCTTGCTCTTTTAGTGTTGAGACTCGTGGCGTGTATATCCAGGTGATCCTCCGCTGACGGACTTTGATTTTCTGACTAAATGACCACAGGAAGGGATGACTGGGCAAACAATATACGTAATGCTCTCTTTCTCCACTTTCCAGGTTAAGAAAACGCTTGTTGGAAGTCAGCGACCAAATCGCAGAGAGAAATAAAAGTCGAACATTCCCCTATCCCTACCTGGATCCCAAAGAAGTTCCTAATGCTATCAGTATTTGAATTGAGTTCCTCACGAGGAACAGAATTGACTATTGGATTCCAATCTCGGGAGACATATTTGACTGTTGTTGTTTTCAACTTACCTTACTAGCGCGGTAATTATTAATAATTAGACGAGTAACCATTGAATAACATCATTATGCGTTAACGGCAATACTTTTTTAATTGATTGTCACAAGTGAGAAAACCGATTACAATTTGCTAGTACAAGTTTTCCCCATTCGTCGTGAAGTGGTCTTATTCCCTAGGAATACACCATCCTAGAACTTTTTAGTCACTGTAATTTATCCGATTGAAGTCAACTTTGCATTGTAATAGCCTTCGTCAGGAACTGCAAACTGAACGAGAGGATGTCAGCCCATTCTCTGTCCATTTCCTTTGCCCGTGTAGGAGACTGAGCGCAAGACGTGAATTACTTTGGTTAGGAATGAATAGATAATTTTTGTCACGTTTTGCAATTGAGTAAAATGTTAATGGGCATTTGTGTTATATTTATTGTGCGCAGTGAATAACGACATTTATACTATGACCTTGCTGTAAAATTAGCGGGCTACGCGGCTGGCAAAGTCCAATATTTTTGTAACGCGAAATTAGCACCCATCCATTGTATTTCTAAGCTCGTGAAGAATAAATTGAAAAAAAAAATCATTTTTTGAAGCATTTATGAGATTCGTCGTGACCCCCAGAGACAAGGAAGCGGAAATAAAAGAGGGATTCGTAGTACATTTGAAGAACGTCTTTCCTCTGGAAATTGGAAGAGTGCTACACGATACGAAGCACAACTCTTGTCATTGTAATGCCAGATGATTAAAATCTCTTCTTTGTTTCTCGAGCTTTCCTAATTTCAAATTTTCACGTTGCCATGGCGATCATTGTTAGGCAATCGTTGCATGACGAGAATGGAGTCACGCAGTATTTATGTGAAAATACGCGCCAGGACAAGTATGCTCGTGTTGAACAAAATTGGCCAACAAATGGATATGTCTTAAAATTCCAAAGTTAGTGGTACGTTTGGTACTATGTTTTTAGTTTGGAGTCGAGTTGTGGAGATTTCCTTAAGATTTAAGGTTCGTTTTAAGGTTCGTTAATTCTACCGGAAGTGTCACGTATTTAGAGCACCATAGTGTAAATCACTAACTTCCTTTTGCTTTTATCGCGACTCCTGTATTATTAATAAAAACAACCATCCGTAACCAACTGAATGAAACCTTAACGGCAGCGTTATTTTGCTTTCATGTTCAAAGCAACATGTCAAGTTTTGTTGTTGATCAAAGTTCACAAAAACATTACTCGCACTGGAAATTTCTGATTTGCATATGATTGTGACGCTTGTGCTCAAACAAACATGGCGTTTCGCTGGCTACTTTGGATAAATTTTCTTGTTATTTTTCCTTTGTCATGTCTTGCTTGTCCTGAAAAATGTTTGTGCTCTGAGAAGGGAAGCATAGGATCACCCAGCTACAAGAAGATCGTCAATTGTACGGGAAAACTCGGTGATTTGGACGGCTTCCCTCATAATATTCCCTTGGATTCAACAAACTTGTAAGTGAAACTCATGCAAAGAACGCATCAAAAGATTCGATTTTACCACTATCAGGTAGATTCTGTGAGTACAGATTATTTTTATAACGGTATTTTAATATTTAATTTGCGTGATCGGTTTGTCAAAGATCCGCTTGCATTGGCATCGCATGTGGCGGATCACCGTCCGTCGTGACATTTCATACGACGTGAAATAATGTTTTCAAAGGCATTTTTTCTCCCTTTCGAGGAGATCACTAATAAAGTTTCGAACAGTTTACGCTTTTGTGACAAGTTGAATGTCTTTCAATAAAAAATGAGTATTACTCAATAGGCAAAGAATCACTCGTAGGAGCTAGAGAACACCTTTGAAATATCGTTTGTTTCCCGCTCAATTTCCGCTATTTTTTTGGTATTTAGTATATAATTTAACCAACGTTTTTATAAAGACCAAAAGTGAAGCAAAACAATCTGTTTTCATGGCTTGTCAAGGGACGTTATATCCAGCAATTGTGTTCGATATATACTCTAGGAGATTTTGAATTTTGTAATTTTCGTGTCATTATAATATGTACAAAAGTATCATTTTAAGTGGAACACGGATGGTTTTTTTTTAAGTCACC
>BLAZ01001271.1:1905916-1908416 GCA_014633955.1 Acropora tenuis
ATGCTTCAACCACAGGCAGAAGTCCATAACCCCAAAGTCATGATCTGCAATGGAATGCGATCCATCTATTTACAATATAATCTATTTAAAGAATGGCTGTTGGTAAATGAAAATCATGGCTATCCCAAGAGCAGCTGGCTTGGTTTTAAATCAATGACAAGTTGTGGTCATCAGACCAAATCTTAATGGCCATTATTTGGCAGGACCTTTTTTCTTAATTTAGGTAATGCTGTAAACTGATCAGCCAGTGCCAAATGAGAAATGTTGAAACTTGTGGGGTATGGACTTCTGCCATGATGCCATTGATAACAATTGTTTTGTTGAACACATTTCAAAAAGTCTTTGTTTTTATTTTTCAGATCCCATTGGAGAAAACAATATTTTGGGCACTAAGGAAGCTGGATATTCAATAAATTTACGATGTCGCATGAAAGCTTGTTTATGTTCGTTTAATACACATGCATTAATAAACAGGCAATAATAATTATTGTAATTGCAGTAAATGGTAATTTGCGAAACACAAGTTGGCCATTCCATTTGATTTAATATCCACACCCCCCTATGGATGAGGTCCCTGAGAATTTAATCCTTAAGAAAAAGAAGATCAAAGTGCCAACACAAAACACACCTCAGAAATAAAGCAAGGTTTCTACTTCACCTTGGAAAAAAAGGGTCATTTTGTGTTGTGCCCTTCAGAAAAAAAAATAGCAAGATCAAAGGATGCCGACTGGCTTACCCTCTCAGAAATGACTTTAGTGACTCCCATCAAAAAGTTTCATTCATAGGGGGTGTGTGAATATTAAATGAATGCCCCACTGATGGTTTATAATTTTCTTCTTAACCCCAAGCTACTTAAAATTAACTGGTTTGTTTGACAAATTCAAATATCAAGGTTAAGTTGATGTGTGCTGTTGTATTTTGCCTTGAAAGGCAGAGGAAGCTCCAAATTTCCTCCTGGTGTTTAGAGTCAAGGAAGAGATATCCTTCACCCTCACTGCCTTGTCGGGGGACTGTGGTTCGATATCGCTCTCCTCGTTGCCACGGACTTCGACTCTTTCATTTCAGATCAGTCATATCTAATAATCCTAGAAGTCGTGAGACTATACAGGATGCTAAAACCGCGTGAGTCAGTTTTTTGATGAGGGAGGAAATCGGAGTACCCGGCGAAAATCCACAAAGTTAGGTTGAGATCAACTGAAAACTCGACCCGACTACAACAAGTTTTTGTAGCAGGGATGAACGCGTGACTGATGATCACGACGCCAGCCTGACCTCCCCTTTTGATCCAGAAGTGTGCTAGTTAATTGTTTTCTTTTCTGCTTAGCCAACCTTTGCGTAGAAGGACTATTTCGCAATGGAAGACACCTATTTTCGGTCGGGCTCTGTTGTCTTTCCGTTGTTCTTGGCGCATCTCCATTGCCAGGGCCAGATGATCATTCATTTATTATGCCTTTTTTTTTTCTCTGCAAGATAGCCCTTCATCTCCTTCCTCTTTTTTGAAAAATGTACGAGCTCCTGATTCGTTAAGCCGTTAATTGTTAAAAATTGTGCTCTATCTTGGTGATCGCGATCGTTTATACACCATTCCAAGAGATCGGCCCGGAGCTCTAACGGAGCGATCGTGACAGCTCACCACAGCTGTCACGCACCATTTTGATCAAAGAGCAATTATTCAGTTTTGGTGAACGGAAGAATTTTATTTTTTCTACTTTCAGTGATCATAACTGCCTTCCTAGAAATAGGCATAAGTGATATCTAATGTTGATATGGTCTTTTTTCGTTTTTTTTCTTTTTTTTCGCGGGGGAGAATGTTCTCCCCGTGCGTTCATATTGTGCTTTGTCTTAACATAATGTAGGTTTCCGTAACAGTTTCTGACTTCCTTCAAATTAGCTCTAACTGTTAGTTATCAAATTACTGCTTATTAGCGAATCATGTGATCGCATTAGAAAGCCTTTTTTCTCAGTTTTTTTCCCTGAAATTCTTGAGTGGTCCTCTCTTTGAGGTGACTTCTCGTAGCGTTGCATCTTGCGCAAAATGCGCTCCAAATAGTAGTGTTTTTGCCAAACGTTGTGTTACGATGTGTTCTTGTTTGTACCTCCCAGTTATCGGTGTCATACGATACCTTACAATTCTATGGACCTTGTATCATATCCCAGACGACAAATCTTTGGTATTTGCCAGAATTGTAATACAAAACTTCATTGATAACAGTCGCTAGGGTGTGAAATGCTAGATGGATAATTTTGCCGCGGCATTCTTTAGCACTGTCTAACACGCATAAGCCAAGAAGGGGCAGCTGTCTGTCCATTGGACCTGTATGTTTCAACCCTTTCAAGCGATGCGGGTTGAAAAGATGAGGTTCTTTGACATTAGAATAGCGTTTTCTATATGCCTCGTGCTGTGGAGCTGTAGTACAGAAGCTCAACATGGCGGTATGGATGGAGATAGTAAGTTCTGCTATTTGTTTTCATGTTTACAAGCAAACCTTTCCTTTCTTGA
>BLAZ01001277.1:42663-45163 GCA_014633955.1 Acropora tenuis
GCTTAGTTATAGCAAGAACCAGCTATTTCAATCCAAAAATGAAGGTAATAAGAAAGCCAAAATACCTAAAAAAGAAAACGATTGAGTGGAATTTGACATGTCTCAAACTAATGCGAAAATTAATTTATCGACAATCGTACGAACTTTCACTGGGATAGTTTAGACGGCAAAACAAAACAGCTTGATATGAAAAGAAAGGGAAAAAGTGGCCATTTGTCAGTGATACAGAAATCTGTCTTTTCCGTCTCTTTTTTACAAACTTAGTTAGCTCCCCCCGCAGCACTGGCAGTATCGCAAGGTGTGTGTGTGTGTGTGTGTGTGTGTATGTATGTATGTATGTATGTATAACTGCAGACAGTACTGTTTCGGCCTTCTGGGCCTCATCAGTGCAGTGCTGATGCTGAGATGAAGGTGAAGCTTCAAAAGCCACCTAGAGTACTCTAGTGAGCATGCGCAATTGCAAAATAGCAAGGACTCATCCCAGATAGAATGCTCAATTTGGTTTTTACACCAAAGAGCTATATATATATTTATATATATATTTATCTTTTGTTTATTTTTTTATTTTTTTATTTATTTGTTTTCTGGTTATTTATTTTCAGAAATGGTGACAGTTTGTTCTAGTCCAAGGTCACCAAATTCAGCAAAATTATGTGATGCCGCTACAGAAACAGAATACCTGAAGATGGCAAAGAAAGGTGGAGGACACAAGGGTAAGTGCATAATTTATTTTAGATAGAACGTTGTTTTCATTTGTATTGAAAGGTTGTAGCAATGAAAGTTAGTAGGCACTATTCTAAAGAGAAAAAAGCCTTCCAAAGTAAACACCACTGTCCTTTTTCAGGCCCCCGTAAAAACTAGAAAATCAGTATGGCATGCTTACTTACCCAGGATCCATTGTTCTAAGCTGTGAATGTCATTGACAATGTTTCCCAATGCTAGATCTTTTCATGGTGGAACCACATACTCCAAAGGCTGAGCCAGTCAGATATGAGAAAAAGGATGGGAAGTGGTACACTCATGATGGTACTGACATCAAGGACACACAGAAGAGAAAAGGTTAATGCAGCTTTGAAAAAAAGAAGAAAATATATTGTTTTCGTCAAACAAAATTTCACATTAGAGAGGGCATTTCATCATGATGATGGCCCTGTATGTTAACTGAATTAGATTTAAATTATACCAGCAAGCTTACCCTCAAAGATCATCTTAAAATGTTTCTACTGGAGGCTTGGTTTCCTTTTGTTATTGGTACACATACAGTATGCACTTTCCCTGGCTCCTCTTCCCAAAATGTCTCTTTTGTTTTAGTTAGTTTTGGAAGATTTCTGTCCGTTTGGCTGTAACCCAATGTCGTTTTTGTCTACCCTTCAGAAATGGTAACTGTACCAAATACCAATCAACGTCCATCAGCCTCAAATATACCAGGAAATATTCCATCTGAAACAGAGTACCTTAAACATGCAAAGAAAGGTGGAGGACATAAAGGTTTGCTTTTTTGGTCATTAACAGAGCAGGAAGAGACTGTTAGTTAATTGCTTGTGTACAGACTGTCATGGAAATAATAGTTATACAACCTGTTCAGAACTGTTGTATTCAAGCCATATAATATTATTAATGATCATTTTAAATAATGTTCATTATAATCACATTGAGAAATCATCCTTACATGAAAATAAATCATCCATTTTTTTCGCCATCCAGCCAAGAACTGTACCTCCAATATTTGACTTATTGAGACTTGCTCTTTTGTATATTTAACATTCCTTGCACAATATACAGTAATGTTACATGAAGGCCATTAATTTTTGTATCCCATGACATTAAATTTATAGATTTGCTGACTATCACACCACACACACCCTCCACTGAGCCTGTAAGATATGACAAAAAGGAGGGGCAGTGGTACAGTCATGATGCAGTAAATGTGAAGGGGACACCCCAGAAAAAAGGTAAGTGCTTTCCTCAAGAAACCCACCCTTTGTGCACCTGGCCCTTGACCTCTGAATGAAAAAGTGTGCTGGAATAGCATTCCCTCTTGCTTAAATTTCATTGGGCAAAGTTATGTGATGCTTTTCTCTGTTCTTCAGGCAAACTAAACCGCAATCATCGTAGAAACACTTCCTCAAAATATGAAGTCAGCACTAACACAGATTATCTTAAAATTGCTAGAAAAGGTGGTGGGCATAAAGGTAACCATGCAAAAACTAATCAATAATTTATTAATGTAATAGCTAAGAATTAACCAATGTTAAGGATAATAGACTGCATTTGCCACAGAGTACTTTTATCTTTGGTTGTAAGGCTGGTGGTAGCCATCTCAGTACAAACAAGGTAACTGTATAGTGCCAAACAGCATTATTGCATTTAAGAGCCTAAGTTTCTTATAAAGTGGCTTCTTACCATAGAATAATGGTATCTTTTAATGCAAAGTAACACAAAGCTATAATGTAAAAAAGCCAATAGCAATTCTAGCACATGATTCTTCATTGCTTTTCAC
>BLAZ01001277.1:59421-61921 GCA_014633955.1 Acropora tenuis
ATATTCCTCTACTGCAAGAGGTTAGGTCAAATTTTCCTTTTGGAAATTGTTTGCTTATTTATTTTTAAAGTGGACTTTGCAAGTGACAAGATGAGTAGGATGACCTTTGCCCTGCTGACCTTCATCCATCCATTCTGTCTCTACATGTTGTAAGAATAAACTATTCTGATATCATTTCCAGTTGCTGGGCCTGCTTTTCAACTCATTTGTTAAAAAGTATTTAATCCTACTCAAAATCTAAAGGTTTCAAAGGCAGTTACGTTACATGTTAAATAACATTTTCCAGTCATTATTGGAAATCACCCTGTTGCTGACTATTTTTGTCCACATCTTATTTGCATGTTTCAGGTTTGAAATTATAGAGTTATATTATACAACTATCCCCTGAAGTGGAGGTGAATAGTGGAGAATATATACCGAGACGCGAAGCGTCGAGGTATATATCCACCGCTCTTCACCGACCCTGAGGGGGATAGTTGTTTTAGTATTTACCAAATCAGATGGATAAAAAAATGCTGTTTTAATTTCTTCTTCTGAAACTTTCGCGAAACAGTGAATAGCCAAGGATATTCCAAGTTACGGGAGCCAATCAAAACGCACGAAAATAGCTATCCACTGATTTGGTAAATACTAATAATAATTATTGTTCAAGACAATGCTGCATGTGATTTAATGCACATTTTCAAGATCTTCAACCTTGCCAAGTAATATTTAAGTTGAAAACACAATTGACTTCATGTATCAACTAGCAAATGAAGAAACAGCTGATTGTGGTGAGCAGTTTATCACATTTGTAATTTCTTTCCTTTTTCTTCTACAGAAAGAGGATTGAGCAGGGCACAGGCAGAGAGGAGAGAATTTGTTTAAGGTAAAGGAAAATGCTTCATTTAATAAACTGATCACTCAATTGTGAGAAATTTCTTGACAATCTAAATCTACCCAGCTCTTAAGTTATGCTTTCCTTTTCAGTCTAGATGCCAACAATGGAAGTTCCCAGTGATGACAACTGGATACAATATATCAATACTGTCAAAGCCATCGTCATTGCATTTTTACTCTCAAGTATCTTTACACCCTTTAAAGGGAATGAAATTGATATTCTGCACGGTAACAAATCCATACATCTATACCAGCGAACATATTGGTCCTTCAACTGGTCAGGCCTTTCATTCAAATTGTTGAGTAACAATAGTATTGATGTAATGTGTTCATTTCACAATCAGATTTAAGCAGTTTTCATAAGCCAAACGTTTCTGGTTATTCTTTTTTTGTATATAAAATTTATATCTAAATATAACAGTGGTTTGTGAACACCCATTTCACACATATTATGATGTATTGACAATCTTATATTGACTCTTGTGTGAAGAACCATGTGGAACATATATACATTAAGAAGCAACGAAAATTAGCTCCGCTACACCCTCCGTGTTCCATATACATCTGGTATACAGCTAACAACACTGTTAATCCACTGTTATGCCTAAAAGTTACCACAAAACTAGCGAATTCAGCATGTGGTGCAGCGCAAGCGAACACCATAACCTTATCAAGCGCGCTAGTAACGTACCTGTTCATAGGAAAACAAATTCATCCAAAAGATTCTTTTGAAGTAGTTATCAATCCTTTACCACTGAAAGGTCATACATGAAATTACTACTCCAACAATGAAAAAGTTACCATCTCACTTCTCTTTCCTGGCTAACGCCATCCTCTCTGACTTGTTAATTGGTTAACTTTTCGTGGAAAAAACACGTGACGCGCACGATCAAAGTTGAATTTCCTCCAAACTCAAACTAAATGAGTTTGCCCATCTGGAGGCATTGGCGAGTCAGTTAAGGATAAAGAGCGAGCAAGTTGTCATCAGCTACCTGTTCGGGCAACTCATACCATTTCTCCAGTACTCTCCAAACTCGATAATTACACGATGACCATGACCCAATAAATTTTAGTGCATCCTGCTCCCCTGATGAGGTACCAGATTATGTTCTAATTGATGGTAGGGAGGAGGAGTGCGAAGGGTGCGCCTGCACCCCCCCCCCCCCCAAGGTTGCTGAGGTCCTATTATTTGTTGACCAACCACTTGGTAGGCTTACGTTTGGCACAATACTGAAAGATCATGATCAGCACTGCTGATCATCATGTTTTGCTGCAGCAAACCCAGTGAACAATACGAATTTAACTTTATTTCTATTTTTGTTCTTTTTAAATAGTGACATTCTCTAACACTGTAAAATGCATACATAAAGCAGTCTCTTCTTAAAAAAAATCCATTTTGAAGTTTAACGGTTTGAGTAATACCGACATTTTAAAGATCGCTTTTGGCTGCCTGTTTTCACATCATACTGCCCTCAAAACACACAGAAATACATTCTATTAAAGGCAATCTATTTTTCAAAACTTCCCTGGGAAGCATGCCTCCGTATCCCCCTAGGGACTCGTGCCTCTGGTGCTCGTTTGGTCTTTATTGGATCGCGCTCCCTTCCGCAAAAAAAACCTA
>BLAZ01001277.1:147742-155242 GCA_014633955.1 Acropora tenuis
GGCTGGCAAGATAAACGGTTTCTTCTTTGCCATTCTCGTCACGAGGCTGTCGATCCCATTCATCAGGGAGAGGAATCACTGTTTTCACGGAAAAGAAATTGTCAGTTAGTAAATAGGTCTTGGTTTTGCATTGCATGGATGAAACTGAAAGAGCGTTACACTAACGGATAAAACTTTTATTTGGATTAGAAGCAAAAGGCGAGGGGGGCGGGGGCAGAATTATCATAAGGAAAGGTTGTTCTCATTTCTTGTGCGTTTAGCAGTACTGAAGCTCTCAGAGGCCTTTTTGCAGAGATCTCAGGTTACCAGAGGCTTATTTAATACAGCTCATTTAATAATGACGGACTCCCTATGTTATTACCATCTCTGCGGCGGATACGTTTTTTCTTTCCATTTTTCAAGATTGTAATTTCGTTGATGGCGAAGTTAATCTCAGCTTTCTGATTCTTGTGTGTAAATGTGAGTGACGGTTTCTTGTCTTTGTACGCTAATTCTATTTCAAGGTTGGCAATCTTGTCAAAGGGCTCCTCTTTTCCTGATATGCTAATCATATTCCATCGAACAGTGCGAAAAATTTGATCGGCTTTATCCTCCTCCAGCTGTTCCCTAACGATACTGTTTACTTCCATGCGCAGATTCATCACATCTTTCTGAAGTCCTTCTAGTCTTATACAACTTGGTTCTGGTTGTTCCAACTTGACATCGAGATTGTTAGACATTTGTTTGAGACGCCTTAGGCACCGTTTGGGGAGGCGACCGAGGACTTCGTCCTTAACATCAAACGGCTCATTACAAGCTTTTTTGACGCCATCTTCGAGGGCTGACATGGCTTCATTGAGGGTCTGTTTCCGACCATGAATAACAACGTTTTGCGGTAGGGAAGACGTTGTCGCTTCATGTGTACAATCTTCAAGTTCACCACAATCTTGTGCTAGAGTCTCCATCTCGTTTTCATTACAGTTCTCTGGTGGGCTAGTCTCCTTTTTCATTAGTTCCAACTCATTCGCAAATGCTCCAACAACTGAATCATTGAAAACTACGATTTTGATCTCACGGATTGAAGTGCATGGTTTGGCTGTGAACGCACGGATTGCCGCAAAAACTACTTCCGCCGAGTCTTCCGCTGATAATCCCAGTCCTCCACTACCAACTGCTGGAATGGACAAGGATTGCAACCGTTCTGCATCAGCTTTATTAAGAGCTTTCTCTACGCAGCTTTGAAGATGTTGTTTGTTTCCAGATCCCACAACTATGTGCAAGATTTTCTTCATTGCTGGTACACTTCCAGCTGACGTCATCAGGATGGTTCCTTGATGCTGAGGTGTTGAATGTGCCAGCAGTTCTTCCTGAACGATGTCGCCACAGATATTAGCAATGGAACGGCTCAAGTTTCCGCTTTTCATGTCCAGCTCTGGGGTAATAACATTACAAATTGCACCAGTGCTTTCCTTAGTTATGTCTCCTTTCACGACTTTTATCTTGTGTTGTCCACAGTTCACATCTTTACACTTAAACCCTGGCATAAAAGCAGGCACAGGATTTTTTTTTGCAGTATTCTCTTTTCGTCGTTTTGGGATCGGCTGATGCACTTCCTTAAACTCGGTAAACTTCTCTTCGAATGATGTGATTCCCTTCTGGTCATCATTGAACACAACAAATCGAATCTCCTCTAACGGTGATTCCGGGTTTTCCTGGCTGTGTTCGACGGCTGCTTCTACCATTATGTGGACAGCAACAACATGTGGGAATCCAAGAGTACCAGTTCCTATGAGCGGTAGGGCGATAGAGCAAGCGCCAAGTTCGGAAGCTCTATCAAAACAATTCAGCAACAGCGTCTTCAGAATCTGGTGCAAAAGCAAAGAAAGACACGATAATTAAGAATCCCTCCAGAATGTAGAAGCTCAGCAACGCAATCACACTGGATGGTAGCATCTAGAACATGATCGTTGTTAAGTCGCTCTGACAAATGGCCAACGCTCGAAACGTCAGTTCAATAATCATCCTACGGTGGTTATTTTACCCTTTTGACGCAATTGGTAACAAATAAACATATTCACTTCTTCACTGGCCCAGCATCAAACTTTTTTTTGGAAACTAAACCTTCATATTGTCCACTTGATTAGCTTGGCTGTATTCTATAGCAATGCATTTTAGAGCAAACCGTCCTGAATATAAGATAAAGAAAGCGAGTACGCAAAGCATTTCTTGGAAGTAAGAGGCAGAGATAAGGGTGAAACTACCACTTCGAGCGAAAATAAAATCATTTACGTTTTCTTTTGTCATTGGCACTTCAAGTACTTTTTGGTCGCATACCTGAGTAGAAGAAATCTAACCTGTTTTTGCTCGTCCGTTTCATCATTCCACGGGCAGCATACACAGTGGATCACATGACGACAGGGTAATTTTCCAGGGAGGGTATGAATAATGTCGCCTTCACCAATTGACAAACCTCTCGCAGCTTCTCGTAAAGCTTCTTGTAGTTCTTGGCCGGCTGCGCTGCTCATAGCGGTTGCAATGGCACCATGGCAGAGCCTGAGATCTGAACCAACAGAGCAGACCAATACGTCCGCCTTCAATCATTAAGTAAGAAAAACGTTGATTAGGATTGAAGATGATTTTGTGGGGAAATTGACCTCTTTATAAGACTGGTTGATATTACAACGACATTTTATGACGACAATCTTCCTTATTAAATCAGGTCTCGTTCGCTCAAAAGTGAAACTTGTCAAAAAAGTAACTCTCTCCAGGGGTTTCAATAATAGCCGAGTAGCGGGTAGATCTCCCCGCTTGTAACGAGCCCAATACCCGCTTTGTAGCCGCAAACAAACGTCACGAAAGGTTTTCAGCTACGAATACGTGCTAAAAATTTTGGCAAAAATTAGTCCTGTGTCATAGGAAACAAAAGCAGAAGTAAAAGAAAAGACATTCTGGCGTGTATCCCGCCTTTTGAAGTGTAAAAGGTGAAGCAAAGCCCAATTAAACCAACGGGTAATAAAAGTTTCAAAACGAAGTGAAAAAATGTGCAAGGCATCAGCTGAAATCGACAGGAAACTGGGACTTACACTGTAGGATGAATACTAACCAAGAGGTGATCGTTTACCGTAGAATATTTTGCTCCAGCGTCAAAATAAGGGAGATCGAACGATAAAGATTCTTCCCAACGTTAGTTTAGGGCATTGAAAGGGCCAACTTTCTGCGGTCAAACTTTGATATCACGTTCCCTTTTTTCGTCGATAAATAGTAAATCCTTCGTGAATCGATTTGAGTAGATGCTCAGTTTTTTTTTCCTCCAAATTTGTTCAAATTGGTGGACAAAAAAATAAAAATAGACCTCAAAATGCAGGAAAATGCGTCTGCGAGAGTCTTGGATTTCAAAATTTCCCGGGGGGGGGCATGCTCCCGGACCCCCCCTAGAAAGAAGGCCCTTCTTAAATAATACCCGCCTGTTATGCCGAACTACCTGCTTGTGCCAAAATTTATTGAAACCCCTGTCTCTCTCCTCATCAAACGTGTCACTGACATTGGCACTTGAAAGTTTCAACCTATATATTTTCATCCTTCTCAGTCCTACCTAGACGTGCCATGCATTGTAACAAAGATACTAATCGATAGCTAGGTGATACAGATATACATATGTCCACCCGGCTAGGGCTAAAATGAGTAACTGTGCCGGAAACAAACGACGCAAACCTTTTCTTTTTGGATTTCTCCTGTCTTCCACGTCACCCTTTTTCCTTCAGGAGTGGAAATTGTGTTTTCATCTTCATCAGTATCTTCTTCGTCATCGCAAGTACTGCTACCATCATCACTCTCACTTTCATCATCATATTCTTCCTTTTCTCCTAATTCTTCGGAACGTTCAGTGATTTCAATAATACATTTTTTTTGTCGCTGAATCTTTTCAATCAAACGATTTCCTTCTTCTTGAGTCAAGAATTTTTTCATACCCGGTGTCTTTATCTCAAATGTTTCCTCTTTTATTTCGTCTTTCATGCTATACAAACCTTCCTCCACCTCCTTAAGGCCCTCTTCGCTTCCACTGAAGCGAATGAGATCTCCATTTTCATTGAAAGATATCTTGACGCCAAAGTGCTCCAGCTTTTGCTCCAATGCCTGTATTTCCTCTTCATAAAATTCGCCGAAAAACCTTTGAAGAAGCGGCGAATCAAGAGGGAACTCTCCTGCCGTTGCTCTTGTCTCGTTAAGAAAGTCTCTTATTTTCTTAACAGCTTCGCTGACGTTTTCCTTGAATCCAAATACAGCAATGCATTCCAATTCACGTTTAAGTCGGATCTTGTAACGTTGTTCATATGTCTTGCAGAATTCATCCCATTTGTAACCCTTTAAAAGAGAATTAACCTGTGATGTCAGCTTTAACGTTTGGCCGCTGACAAGCACGTTTTTTGCCTTTTCGCTTCCTTCTTCCGTTTCCGAGAGTATTCTTCCGAGAAAGATTACTCTCTTGTTCTTGTCATCAACATTAAAGCTACATCCCTTTGGCAATTCTTTAGCCATCTTTTTCTTTCCTGGTGCTCTTTTTAAGATCTCTCGAATTTCATCTGGACCGTCTATGGCGCATTTATCGATCTCCTCCAAACGTTGCCTAAGGTACCGATGGACTCCTTCCATGAGACCCTTGGGTGTCTTTAAAACAAGAGCGCCTTTGTCCAATTGCACAAGAGCACGAACGTCCTCCGATTCAAATTTCTCTTGAAGTATTTTCTCTATTTTTGCATTCTGAAGAAGCTGCAGGATTTCACTGGGGATATCAGTCTTTTTCTTTTCCTCCAGCTTTTTTTCGCGTTCTTCTCGCTCAATTTTTTTCAAACGAACAGTTAACTTGTCAGCAAACTCACGAATGTTAGATTTTAAACAAATCAGTTTAAGAGTTTTAGATGTCTTCATTAGCTTCACTTTTGCTGTGAAAATTGAAAGCACTTGGCGTTGTATCTGAGGAAGTTGGTTGGCTACCTCAGCCAAAATTTCCTCATCTAGGGGAAATTCTTCTGAAGCGCAGCTTTCTAGAAAAGAATCAACCATCTTTCTACAACGTTCTTGCCAAGGCCGCTCTTCAAACTCTTTGTCTACTTTTACATCAGCATATCTGATTTGAATGTATCTTTGTCCTGGAATCCAAGTGATTCGAGCCTTTTCGAGTTCATGTAGATCTCCCTTCAACTTCCTTTCCTGGTTTGAATCCATAATAAACTCAATGCGGTCCAGGTCAACGAGATGGCGAAATTCAGGGAGTCCTGTGCTCTCCAAGTTACGAGGTTGATCCACAGGAAATACTGTTCCCATGAACGGGTAAAATGGCTCAACGTGCAGTGCGTTACCGTCCAGGAAGCGATCAGTCTTCACTGCTTTCCTCATGCCTGTCAGGGAAAAGAGAAACAATTACTCCCCAGGAAAATTTTCATTGTCGCTTAACTTTGTAATAAACTCCCCACAATAATAAGGCAGAGAAGGTCGGTTGAAATAGCAATCTGTGGCTTTACATTGGAAGGTATTAAGTAATGGCCACAAAGAGACCTTTTGACAGTACATATATCACTTTGCACAAGCACCATATTCTAAGAGAGACACTATTTAGTACGGAGCTTTATCAGAAAATATGAAGAAACATCCGCGCACTCCACTCTAATCGAAGCATTGACCTTTGACTCAGATGCTCAAGACCAAACGTATCATTTTTGGAATGGTTGCTAGGCTGGAAATTAGTTTCAAACTGCTTCTTGAGCTGGGATTGTCGCAATGGGTTAATTCTTGAAAGTGTTTAATTGATGGCCAATGCTGAAAGCGGTGAATCATGTTCAAATGTTTATTTTTCAATAACACTACACTTAGTTTTCTACCAAATCGGCGTACTCACTTTTTGCGTCCTTAAAATAAACAATAGCCCTTTTAATTCTGCACTTGTCATCATCATTTCCTTCCCATTTTGGGCTGAACTTAATTCCTCGAGCCTTGTCTAGCGGACCAATTGTATTTTCAAAGTACTTTTGAACTTCATCTTGTGACGTGCTCGGGGCAAAGCCACTGACAAATATGCTCTTGCATTGCGGAGCTCTTTCAATCAACACTTTCACACCATCTAGTTTTGGTTTTTTCTCGTGACCACGTAAGATCTCTTGAAAATCTGGAAGAAGAAGAAGAAGATGAGATCGGTAATCAAAGGTAAATTATTATGCCCATAATTAGCCCATTTTCATTAAGCGAATCCATAAGTGTGGTTTAAAGAACGAGGCACCGGCAGCTGTACGATTTTCTATCTCAAGAAAGAGAGTCGCCCGCCGAGTAGAGATTGTAGCATGAAGTTCATTAAATCCCCATCCATACGTGAAAAAGGTTGTTCATCACACGAGTCGATTTTGCTTAGGGAGGAAACCGGCCGGAGTGCCCACAATGATTTTAGAGATGGCAGGTGTGTAATTCATGGTAACTTAACCAGTCTTACTCTAAAAGAGATGGTCCCCTTCTTTCCCAGATGGTCTCCCATCCAAACATTAGGGAGATTAAGCACGCGCGCTTTTAAGACGTCGACGGCAACCGGAAGAGAACATTTCGCGCGCAAGGAAAGTGGTGTCTCCCAGATTTTTATAGTCATCATCCCTAATGGAGTAAAGGTACTGAGCGATGCAAATGTGGTTATGTGAAAACAAGTCAAAAGGGAAAACAGCTCACTTCCGTTTGCCGTCCGCGTCTCAAAAACGCGCGTTCCTAACCTCCCTATTAACCCCGTCCAAAGGACTTAACTTCGATGAAAAGACGGGAACTGGTGTCTAAAAACATTACATAAAAGTTAAGCTTCAGATGGCCACCACAAAGACGGAAAATTAGGGAGTTTGATCCTTATGTCTTGCTTGCCTTTTATTCTATCAGTTTTCAGTGTCACGATTGCTTTTCCATTAGGTTTAAACCAAAGGACAGATGCTTCATAGCCACTAATAAGCTGGATATAATTCTTGAGGCCATCTGACGAAGTCTTGTGGTGAAGCCCCAAAACATACAATTGATTCCAATCGTATTTGATGTCGCGCTGTATGAACCCTTGAGATATTGCAAACCTCGCACGTCGACTTTCTTCTGTTTGTCCTGTTGATGACAAAAAATTGCAGAGAATCATGGTTCACGCAAGTTAACAGTGATCGTTGAAAATAATGCGGGGAAACCGGAAAATAACTCAATTGGTTTACCATTTGCTCGTTCTACTGGTCTAGATCTCCCTCGATTCCCTCGACCTCGGCTACCCCTTTGCGTTCTTTGATCCGTCTGAACCCTTCCATAAGCGCCATTCTGCTGATAAGAAGGACCTGTTGCCTATCACCCATTGGTACAAAGAGAACGAGGTGAAGTTAATTTAAGCAAATCCAAATCAATGTATGTTGTCAGTTATCAAGGCACTATTACACGTCTTTCCACATTGATGTTTATGTATCCACCTACCTTTGAAATCAATTCTGGCTTATTCTAACTGACTCATTTCTTCCCTTAGCTATG
>BLAZ01001278.1:76010-78510 GCA_014633955.1 Acropora tenuis
TACTTTTACCAACATGCGGACAATCTGGTAGAACAGACAAAAAAGTAAGTTCGGGGTCTTCGGTATCTGCATCTAATGTTTCTTTAAGTGTTTCAAAGGCACTTTTGTTGCCACTCTCGCAGTCACTACAAACTATTGCCACGACTCGACGAAAACAGACAGCGTCTTTATCCCGACAAGCATCACAGAAGCGCAAGGAGGGCAGATGACTGACCTGTCCTGATACTTTACATGCATCGCAGACGCTCTTCGGCACAAAGCACTCTTCGCAAAAGCTATCGCAGTTCATTGTGTGAGAGGAGATTATATGACGTCTATGAGGTGCTTGTCGCTGGCATGATTCGCAAGTTTGCAGGGTTTTGATATGTTCTCTGAAAAGGTCTGCCATAGCTTGGCCAGTTTTACCGCTTTGTGTGCAGTAATCAACTGCTACAGGGAGAGAGCAAAAGTTATCAAGAGATGTCAAAGATGAAACGATTGCTTCTGTGACAATATTATCCTTTAGATATTCTGGAGATGGCGATGGATTTTCTTTAGCGTAGTGGATATCAACAGGTGTTTTTAGACCAATGTTTTCCTTTAATCGGGAATCGAACTCAATAGCTGGTTTCAAAGCCGTCCCATCATTGGCCAGGGCACAAGGAATTACGTTAAGCTTAGGTGTTTCGATTAACGACTTAGCTTGTGAATTCCTTAGTAGTTCCATATGACCTAAAGATAACGGTTTTATAACTCCTGATAGCGGCGTATACCCTGCCTGATGCTTCGCACAGACAGATTCGGAAGGTCCTCCAAGATTCATTTTCTTGTCTGTTAGACTAACATGGCTGTTTCGGCCATCTCCCAAGTTCATTGGCCCTCTAATGAAACACGTCGTGCGCTTGCCACCCAGGTATGTGATGGTATTAAAGAATTCCACAACCTCTTGATCATATTCGTGGAAGGGATTGTACATTATCTCTAATACGTCATTAAGGTATTTATAAAATATCCTTTCCCTTGACAACTTTCCTCGACGAAGGAGGTCTTGGATCTTCACGCACACAGGATCTGCCTCTTCGACCCCAACATATACAGTCAAAAGATCATCTGCGTCAACGCTGTCATCATCCGACTGCAACTCGTTAACGTCACTGCATGAACATCCCTCCACAGAATCAACTTCCATGTCAGAGTTCTCGCGTTCATCATTCGTGTTGTTCTCTTCTCCGGAGGAATAAAATTCACCGCCACTTGAGTAATACGTTCTAGACAAAAAGCAATACAAACTTATTTCCTTTTTGCCAATTTGAAGCAAAATGTCGAAACCAGAGCGACAAACAAATAAATATTAAATGATAATATATCCCTTTATTTGAGGGTCGTGAGAGACGCAATAATAATGGCAAAACTGCCTTCATTAAACATGAATTATCAAATGTTTTATATCATTTCCCTCTAAATGGATAAACGAGCAGCCAGAGCATGCATTAATATAAAAAGCGATCTGACAATGAATTTAACAGTAAATGCAATTTTGTATCTGGTAAGTTCTGTTTTTCGATTATTTTAAGAAATGCAATGACGTTAACGTGTAAACGGAACATTTAACAGTCCAGAGAGTCCTCAATCTACTTGTGTTATTCGATGTTTAGAAAATGCGATGACGAGTCACGAAACTGTTAGTTACTTTTCACAGTCTGACAGATCAAGGTCCGAGTCCGATGTCCCTGTCCTTGGCCTTTTAGCCGTCTTTTCTTTCTCTTGGGGCTGACGCTTAACTCCAGACATGTCCGTAAGCTTTTTTTGACGCGCATTTTTTGTTTTGTTGGAGTTACACTTGGAGTAATGATCTATAACAACAGAAAAAAAAAAACAACAAGCAAGATCAATGGATTATCGATATGCCTGTATTTTGAAAATTTCCCTGTCTTGTTCGCTGTATTTCCCTATGGCAAGATACGGTTTTTATAACAGAATTGCACTTTGAAAATTAATACCGTGGTCCCATCTTCAGCTCACGTTTTACAGGACTTGCCTATCTATATGTGACTCTTTCTTTTTTTAGCTTGATTGTTCACCACGCTGAAGGACCCTCATAATCTGCAAATTCTAAGAACGTTGCTGTGTTTTTAAATGGAAATTGAAAAGTCCTTTCAAGTTACCTGGATTCTCTTTAAAAGTAATGGGTGCCGCTACTTTTTGAATCACTCAACCTGTTACCCTTAACACTCCTTACATTGGACTTACGTCTGTCAAAATACGAAATTCGTCCTTTCAGGTCACTGTCATATCTCATCTGGATATTTTTGTTGCAAATTCCACACGTTATTTTCCAAGGCCAACGTATAACCTTCCCACTCTTTCCTCTTGTTCTTACATCAGCATGTTTATGGCACCTGAGCAGCTTACTCTCACTTCTTTTGAGCAATTCTTTAAAAAATACAAATAAATATACGTAAATATTTATTACAGCAGGTGTGAGTATTTGTGAATCAGCTGTAACTGGTGCAATAATGAA
>BLAZ01001279.1:55859-58359 GCA_014633955.1 Acropora tenuis
AACGCTTCTCTTCGTGTATTCTCAGCTAATTTTCCAACTAAAAAGTAATGAGCCGATATTTGCAGTATCCTCGACCCTACAGGTTGTCGGTTTTCTACTCTCCTTAGGGAGACTTTTTTTCCTTGTACTTCCAGCCCGCCCGCTCGTTTCCCTATTATCAAAAAGTGAGCCAATATTTCACGCCGTCTCATCACTAAGAATAGTGTTTGCGCTCAAATTAATCCCTCTTTTAGTTATGACTGAACTATCAACCCACATCAATGGGAGTTAATTCTGCTTTAATCTCTTAAACTTGGAATGGCATTGAGACTACATGAAACCACTCAAGTTTTTCAGTTTTTATATCTGATCTTAAAGGGATACTTTGACAAACTTAACGCGACAATAAACGTAACATGAAATCTATCGCAGTTTAAACCTGCACAAGTTTTAAGAAAAGAGCTTAAAGTTATTTCATTCTGAAAATCATGATGAACTTATCAAGTAAAAGAGACTTACTGCTTAACAATTCTTCGGTTTGGAGGGACCCGCAACGCTTTTCGTCTTGACTTCAAATCTTTCCCAATAACACCGCGAAATAAAAATTATGATGGAAATTGCTCGTTATAAATATCAAGAATTCAGTCGTCGTAAGGGTAACTAGGGTTTGCGTGGTTGCATGCTGCCAACAATTAAGCCACTTTTTTTAAAGTCGAATGTCACTCAACATTTTATCTTCGAGCAGGCCTTTGAGTGTTTCCTAGATAGAAATTTCATATACTTATCGGCAAATTCCTGGTTCAATATACTCTCCAAATTTTGACATATGAAGTGAAGGCCAAGATTGGATCTACTACAGAATACGGGGCCACTCATCTCCATATCATTGAAAAACTGAACAAAACCGCGCTATATATTGTTTTGTGTCTCGTTCTTCAAAAGATCTTTGTTAATTTGCATGTGTTGACCGTGGCAGAGGGCTCTCAATAATGTAGTTGTGTCTTTTTTTGGTATGACCAATTGTAATGAACAAAAAGTTTCTTGAGTTCTCTTAAAACAATCAGAACTAAAAAACAAATCGCACTCGACAGTGGTGTATAGGCATTGAATTTCTTTTTCGTACCGTCCGTTTAGGATTCAGTTCCCTTTCACAGTCTGCATTTATTGCTAGAGGGCAAAGAAAGTAATTTCTTTTGATCTGAGCTAGATAAAGGGGTTTTCAAATGACTGACGAACGTAACAACGCGGTTGCTTTGGTATTGGTTTAAGTTTGCTTTCTCATTGGCTCTGACAAATGATGAGCAATTACGTTTGGTCTCGTTTGGTCTTGCTAGCAAATCAAACTGAAAAGGGAAACCAAGTGTGGTTTTGGTTTGTGTTCCATTTTTATCAGCTCCCCTCCAACGATCCCCTTCATCCACTGCAGTTTCGTAAAATGACTGGATTGTTTTCTTTGGAGGCATTGTTACTTGTAAAAAACCTCTACCGACAATTGCTAAATAACATTTGTAAGACTCGCAGAATACGACAACCCAGACAAACTGTCTGAGCATGTTTAGCCGAGATGTCTGGAGTTGTTTGCAAAATAAAACGTAAGTCTGACATGGAAGCCTGCCGCAACAAAATTGGTCACGCACACAGCAAAATTAAATTCAAGAAACTCAACTGATTCATTCGAAAACCAATCAATTAAAGTTTTATATAAAAATAGTGCTTTTAAGTCCTGATGGGTTGACCTTGGTAAAATAAAGTTATAAAAAACAGTTTATTTATATTTATTTTTCTCCTACAAAAGTGTGTGTGCGTGTTGAGAGCGCCCCCCGCCTCCGCCACCTGTGAACAGTTATTTGGGAACTGCTCAATCAAAGAGTTTCTTTTGCTAATCGCAACCGGACGTGACAGAAGTTATGTACGAGTGGGTTGTAATTACAGCACAACAACATAACTTACTCAATAAAATCTCTGATATTTTCATAACTAGCATCAATTGTATTGTCACCGTGAACAACTCAAATTCACTTAACTGGTGGAAACCAGTTCACGAGCATTATTTCTGTAGACCATGCACATAGAATGACCGTGTGATTTGACGGGATATATGTGTGGTTGCTATGGCTATCGATTTACCACGTGAAAAGTGGCGAAATGCCAGCCAATCAAATCGCATCGACGACGATTTTCGTGGAAGAAACTGCGCCATAAATCGCGAAAAACATTGAAAATAGAAACCTTGCTCAAATATCAAACGCAATTAAGATTCAGAGTCACGTGTGGAAAATCAGATGAAATTGAAGACTGAGCTGTCAAGACAAAATTCAAGACCGAATATTTACATAACAGACCGAAGGAGTGAATAGCCTGCAATGACGAGGAAAACGTCTATTAAAGACAAACATTTGCACGATTGTGATTAATTTGCCAGTATTATTGCTAAACGCTACCGCGACAGACTGGCGTGCTCGCCCCGGAATAATAATAGTAAATAGTAATTATTAAGCGGCATTTTTTGATGTCCTTGCTA
>BLAZ01001279.1:71914-76914 GCA_014633955.1 Acropora tenuis
AAATATTAGATAACGTAGTAAGGTACCAATTAAAAAGACAGCAAAGTCTAGTAGGAGCTCATTTCTTTTTTTTATGACAAATTATCCAGTGGCTGTTTTCACAAATACAGGGTTCTGGCGCACTAACCTAGCAGATATGGCCACCAATGAAGCCGTTGCTCACCTATGTAGAATCACTCATTCTTGTCTATGTGACAAATAGCTAATATTTCCTAACTTTCCCCCTCCCCCTCATCTAATGTTGCCTTAAAAATAGGCCATTAGGCAAGTGCTGCATTTGGAAATTACATTATCAACACTTTCTGTGACTACTTGTGAAAGAAAGTGTTTGAGATTGTAGTTTTGTGCACCAAGTGCACTTACACCATAAATATGGTATTTTAAAATGTGACATCGACATGGTGGACAATAACTGCTCCGTAAATCAGAGCAAAGCTAAATGACAAGCAATAGGAATGAAGGGGAAAGCAAATCTATAAACATAAAGAGTTACAAGACTTACAAATTCAGCATCTGGTTCTTCAAATCTGAAATTATACTTTCTTTCAAATTCTTCTTGTTTTTCAATGCATTCCATGTCCTGGTGAAAAACAGCATGCTGATTCTCGTAAAACGTTGTCCAATGCTAATTTAATGATTAATGGGACCTAAATTGGCAAAATAGGCGATCAAAGCAGAGATCCACAAACACCAACAGAGCATGCAAACTGCAAATACAGTGACCTAAGCAGTGACCCACAAAGATCAGCAGACCAGGTAACTGTAAATATGGTGGCTAAAGCTTCCATGCAACCTGTAGTCACCCCACAGATCATGAACATTTGTTGAGAACACCTCTAGACTCATTGACTCAGGAGTAACTTAGCCTAAACTACATTTTGCCGCATTTAATTTATTGATAATAACAATTTTTTATTGAGGGGTTTGAAAAATGTGAAGTGTTTCATAGAATGTACCTGCTCCTCCTCGGCAATAATTTCCTCATAGGTTGGAATTCTAAAAAAAGAGTAGCCAGAAAATGTTTCTTCTTCGACACTGGTACAGAATTAACAGGTCAAGACACAAGTCCTTTGTTTTCTCTATCTGCATTCTCAACACTCAATGCGAGAGAAATTTAATGTCTGGAAAATCGTGAGGCTTTCCTGAAGCTCTGATTCTTGAGATTGTCAAGAATCAAGGGTCCACAAAATGAAACACAGATAGTTAGATGCATGCTCCATTTTGAACATCATGAAATGTCCTTTTAATTTCAAGGGTAAACCAGCTATTAACAAGTCAATAATTTATAGGATTGGTGTTTGTGTTTGGGTCACTTTTCAGGTACAGATTAAGGTTGCAGGTATTTCAGGGAATTACCTGTCCTCTTCTTTTTCAATGTAGTTTCTGTCAAGAATAAAATCCCTCAAAAACTGTTCGTCTTCATCTAACTTGGGGTCTGTCCAATACTTCTGAAGTGCTTCCTTAGGTAAAAGAGGTTGATGACATCAACAACTTAGAAGGAAATAATCGCCTCAATCTTATTTTGGATGGTTGAGTAAAGTCAACCCAACCCAACTGTAAAATGAACCTTTGTCCATTTCCAAAACACATGGCACCTTCTTTATCTCTTTTGCCAATGACGATTTTAAATACAAGCTTCAAAATTTAAGATACACTGAGCATAACTTGTTTCATGATCGAGTTGGAAGGGTGTGAGTCTATTTTTGATCTGAATAAATGATGCTGAACATCAAAATCTCTATCAATGGATATTAATTGAATATTATACTGGTATACCATTGTTATCAGTTCACCAAATTACTGATAATTGCTATCCGTTTTGTTTGTTAATTTAAATGGCATGCAATTCTTTTGTCAGAGCCTAAATATTGGTCTCTGTCTCTTTTAAGAGGAATTTGGGCAAAAAACTAAAATTGTGGCTGGGAACTCTGAATCACCTGTCATCGAACAAAAAGATGCAGTTGTTTTTGTGAATGAGCACTGGAGACCATAAAGCAGACATTTTATTGAAACTAATACTGTACAACAAATAACTGTTATTGTGTCTTCACTAATTTTGGTACTTTAATTATTTCTCCCCACAAAGTACATGAAAACCTGAAAGTGTTTATATCAAAAAGTACACTTCAGCTGAAAGCAGTATTATTACATTAATTATCATTTTATTAACCAGGGAAGTTTTGGCTTTACTTACCATCTCCGTATGAGCTTTGGCATTTTTCAAATCCCGCTGCCCTTTCAACCAATCCACATATTCTCTCTCCTCATCCATCTGTTGGCAAAAGGAAGAGGTTTTTTGTTTGTTTTTTTTTTCTCAATAACCAAAAGCCATCCTAACAAAACAAGATCTAAACATAACAATGATATTATTATAGTGTCACATAAAGATTAAACTCACCTTTTCTTGGACAGTTTTCTCCCTGACCTTCAGAAAATCATTATTATCATCATCATCATCATCGGCCTGCAAGGCTTTCTTGAAACTGGTGAAGACAAACAAAATTAATGGTGGTTGACAAAATCAATGCAAAGATAGTAATACTAAATTACAGTTTCAAATATTAGTACTGCAAAACTTGGGGAAAATGTATGTTGTATGCTTACATGCATCTAGAATTTATTGTCAACGGAAACTGTAGATTCTAGAACTCTGTCTTAATTCAGCGGAAAAAGACTAGAAATAAAATCAACCATTGTAGCTTCCATAGATCTAGACACAAATTATTAATGCATTGCAAATCGTAAACAAGCTGTAAACAAACTGCTGTAAACTCTTAAGTGTCTCCCTTAGATGTCTTATCCTATCCCTATGGCAGCTTTCTGATAATTAGGCATATGAAGTAATCGTAAATTGTGATTGTCTTAGTCTAAAATTTATTTTAAACATTTTTATACAGCAGGTCCACATCAGCTGATAGCAGCCGATGCAACTATTACTTTAGTAATTTTTGTCATTTTAACCTGCTTTATCAAATAAAGATCAGTCAGTCAAACAAACATGTAACATTGCCAACTTGAAATTGGATTTAGAAATTGCACAACAGTCAAATAAAGCCAGGGTAGGACGCTTACCTTTCCTTTAGTTGTTTCTGTTCTTCCACATATGTAGGTGATGTTCTTCCCTAAACACAAAAAAATTTTAAGGAGGACAAAGAAGATGCCATGTATCTGAAGTAATTATGTTCTTGGTTTGCAGACTCCTTTTCTAAAACAAAAATAACTTGCCAAGGAAAGATACATTAAAAAATGGCTCCTGAGGGAGCTAACAAATTAAAGAAAAGTTTGTCACTAACAGGCACACTAATGGTTGAAATAGATCACAACAACAAATAGAAAAAATTTAATGCAAACAAGATGTAAAGAAATACAATGTAATATAACAAAAATAATGAACATTTCAAAGTGGACACCATTATTGCAATACTTAACAAAGATATTCATCAGCTCCAAAAGAAGTATTTGTTGGGAGGCAGATAAAAGTTAAAAGGAAAAGCATCATTTTCAGGGAGGTGAAAATGCAATCTGATGAATAAGGCAGTAAAAAGGCTCAAATTACCAATGCTTGGTTAATCAGCTGGGAATGGTGGTATTCTTTAAAACAATACAGATATGATACCACCTTTTACACCTGGGTTCAGCGATTCAGTCTTCTATGTATCTGTTGTAGGTTGAATTTTATTTCAGGTCAAAATGATTTAACCTAGGTTGATGTGTAATTTCTTTATATTTGGTATTTATTATCATAAAAAGAGACAAAGAAATCACAAATCAAGCTAGGTTAAAATCATTTTGACCTGAAATCAAATGAACCTGCGATATATCCATGATTTTTTAAAATTTATACAGGGGCTACTATTTTACTGGAAACCAAAAGCCTACAGGGGCAAAAAAATGCAAAATTATGACATTGCCGTGTTCCCCGCCTACCTTATTCATCTTATCCTTATCAGTTTCTTCATCGTCTAGAAACGCTTCACTGTCAATTTAAATGAAATTCCGAAACTAAACAAACTACAACAATAAAATCATAAGCAACACATGTGAAACAATCCTGAAGGTTCCTTGCACAAACCTTCCTTTCTCCAGCAACTCCTTTCTCTCAACATCTCTCAAATAAATGGGCTTCTTTTGCTTCTTGTTCCCTTTTTTGCTCTTTTCTTCTGAAGAGCTGCTGTCTGAAACAATACAAGGTATCAAAGACATATTTATTTATTTATACTTGTTGGAGCTGGCACTTATGTCTAGATTTGCACGTAGTTAGATGCATACTCAATTTAAGTAACTGTCTTGACTGGGAACGTTGTAATTTCAATTAACTGTTTTTTCTTGGAGTTTTTGGCATCAATAGCAACTAGAAAAAATTTGGCACCATCCATACTAATTAGGCCAAAATCCATCAAGCGTTTCCTATTTTTTGAGCCTTCTGAAGTCCAGCCATCAAAATTGCTGATTTTGGGAATTTTGCAGAGCGTGAGGGTGACGGAACACTTTGTAACACTTATTGAAAGCGGCGTGCTTCTAATTGAGTGCCTTTCTGGACATACAGTATCTCAGAGCCGGCCAGCCAGATCGGTGTGCAAATGGAGAGCGTTAGTTATGTCAAACAGAGAGAGTTGCTTATATACAACCCCACTGGTCATCCTTTTAGGGTGCGTTTGATTGACCTCATCCCGGAAAAAATCTGGAGGTTAATTTGTTTATTCTTATTCCAGAACAGCGTCAATCGAACATGCCCTTAGATCAGGGTCAGTTCAGCTAGAGACAGCTCTCTGTTCCGCAAAAGAACTGATGTGTTCCATTTGCAAACTGGATGATCCAGCCAGCAAATTCTGACAAATGGTAAGCAGCTCTTGTGATTGTTATTATGTGTCTCAAACTTGAAGAAACTCCATCTCACAGCAGGGATGGGAGCGCAAATGTAAGTCACTGTCAAGGATCATAATTTACTGCAACTTGCTTTCAATAGGTGAGAAATAGAAAATATCAATTTTGTAATACAG
>BLAZ01001279.1:86914-89414 GCA_014633955.1 Acropora tenuis
TCAGAAATGCCGAGGATTTCTCCAGGTAATGGGAACTTAAATCTTAACGGTGAAATTTCGCTTTGAGAAGAGATTTGACAACTTCAAATGGCAAGAAAATTTGGTGTAGCGATGTACAACGCTCGAAACTTTAGCTTTGCAACCTCAGCATTGCCACGGTCAGGGAAAAACGAAAAACTTTTAAGGTCAGGGAAAAGACGGAATTTCCTTAAAAGTCAGGGAAATTCTTTGATATTGTCAAAGTTAGTGAAAAGTCAAAGAATTTGCTAGTGAAGGCAAATGCCTTGCTCACAAAATCCAGCCAAAAGCGGAAAGAGTTTGAAAATGAAGAGAAAAATGACGATGGCCTGCAAAAAAGGCTGAAGTAAAAGTAACTGACAGGGATTGTTTCTCATTAATAAAAGGTCTGTGAAAACTGTTTAAAGGTCAGTGAAAAGTCAGGGAATTGTTAACTTTTTGATATGTGGCAAACCATGTAACTTTTTGCGGTGGTAATTTTCCACCTTTTCAGCTCGCTTAATACACCAAATTTTCTTGTTGTACTTCCTACCGACACAACAACGCCGGTTCTTTAGAAACTCAGCCCTCGATAACTTGGTAAGAACCCAGAAGCGGGAAAAATAGGAGTCCAATACTACAACAGTAAACGTAGCAGGTCACTTTTGACTTGTGGCTAGATCTATGCGCGCGAAACCATATCAAGCAAGTTAAAACTAATTTTGGAATGTTTTTTTTTGTTGCCTGAAAAAAAAAGTAAATGGTGCAATAATTGAATGCCACCACCCGAAGCAATCGTTGAATCTCATTTTATAAATAGGAGTGTCTTGAAAACGAAATTACAATTTTTCTTGCGGATTCTACGGAATTATTCAATGCAAGTTCAACTGTATTCTTGCCAAGGTGAGACCGAGTCGTTTGATGTCCGCTGGCTCTCTGTTTAAACGCGTTTAAACGGATTCAGAATGCCATTTCAACGCTATGACATGCGGGTTCGATTCCGGACTCGACAGCATATGTGGGTTAAGTTGGTTGGCTCTTCACTCTCTGTCCCGAGAGGTTTTCGTCGGATATCTCGCTTTACTCTCTCATTATGAAAGGTAACTTCATTTCATCTCCCCTTCACTTTTTCCCTCACACCGAAAAGACAATTTTATTTAGTATCCCATCATTTTATCCGATTTACTCATCATAAACACAGAGATCAAGGTTTAAGTGTCTTTGCAACCATTTCCTCTTTCCAGGTTGCAAAAGTCTCTTCTTCAAGCATGTTACGTCATCATTCTCTGTCAAGTTTCGGTCCTTTGTGTGTACTGTACATTGGTATTTTCCCAGCGGTATCACCTGTTCGTTTGGAGTGTGTTTTCGCCAAAGTTGCTGTACGAATCAACGAAGACTCTCTTGTGCACTTTATCTGTCGCAACTGTTCTTTGTCTAATGCATTTTGTTTTAAGAGTGCCTCGAATGGATTTCGAGAAGACAGAATGAAAACAGCGGACATACTTTGGATGGACGAGGACTAATCAACCGTGTAGAATCATCTTACTCAGATACGTCGCTCACGAGAAAAAGTACCAGTATATGGAAGAAAGAAGATTAAAACCGAGGTTGATCCCTGTATTCGGCGTTATACGTGGGTTGCTTTTGTCCGGCTTTCCCCGGCTTTGAGACCTTTTTCCCTTATGTAATACCACGGAGCTTAACCAATAACTTCAACAAGAGCTTCACTCCAAATCATATGTTTGCATTACTTCTAACATAAAAGTATTGTTTTTGTCTTTTCGAATCTTACGGGCATTATGATAACATTTTCACTCGCATGAACAGGCCAGAATTTGAGGTAGAAAATTGAAATTTAAAAGTCATGTACTGACGTCTTTCAGCGGATAAATTTGGTCATTTTACCCTGTAGTACGGCGAAGGAATTTATTAAATGAAAGCTGCAGATCGTGCGGATATCACTGTTTTTCTCATTAATTACGCAGGTTTGTCAAATCCTCTTTGCAACCGCGACCTTCGTCATGGCGCATCGGACATCACGAGCATTGATTTAGAACTTTATCCCAAAAGGAATCAATATCGACTCAGGATCTAGGCTTAATAATTCGGAACTTAAGCTTAAGAGTTTTAGCAATTACGACAGCAACGCCAAAAGTTTGGAAAACTTCATTTGAAAATGAACACTTTGGCAGTTGTGACTATTTTGCGGTTATCTTGCCATCTTTGAATTTTTCAGTGTTGGTGAAGTACGCTACAACTGGACCCCAAGGAGCGCCGTTAACAAATGCAGAGAATTAAAGAATTGCTATTTTATGCTCACGTTGTCGTCAAAACCGCAAATGTGGTTATTTCACGTTGTTGTTTTGCAGAGGACTGCACGGAATTATGCTAAAGTTCGTGCTGCACTTGCAGCACGCTTATTTTTTACTATTCGACCAATCAAATTCTTAATTTGTGTCGTCGTGATTCCCTTTGCCGTCATGGATGCTACAGCTCCCTAATC
>BLAZ01001279.1:131789-134289 GCA_014633955.1 Acropora tenuis
ATGAACACTAGCAAAACCAATTGAGTTATCCAGTGGACAGTGATTTATCCAGTGGATAGTGCTATCCAGTGTTTGAACAACTGGAGCCAGATCTATAGTGCCAAAAGTCTCAACTGACAGCAGACAACAATTAGGTGGCTAAATAAACGGCATGGTGGAGTTGCATTCAGAGCAACAATGGGAAAATTCAGCAAGAGTGAGATTTGAACACGAAACATAAAAAAAATCCACTGCACTAAACACAGAACAATGCAGTTTCCTGAGAAGCTGTACAAATCTCAGAAGACATTCTGCTGGGAATGAGTTGGAAATGAGCCTTTTCTTCAGTGGGAGGGGTTTAAATTGGGAAATAAAACTAGTCTCACCTGAATGAGGGCTATAATAAGGCCAAAAAGTCCAATGACACTTCCAAAGATCTCTGCAATCAAAACCTACAACAGGACACCATAACATTACTTGTACTTCCCTGGGTACACCTTGCAAACAGTATGCACTCTAGGATTACCCAATTTATCTCAACAGTACAGCCCACAACAGCTTTCGATTAAACACTTAGTTTCCACACCAAGGTTTTTCTGCTCAGTATTGGATCACCACAACTTTTATTCACCAGTATCTACAATTCTCATTGATAATGGCAAAGGGAAATATAATGTATTTGAGTAGGTTTAAATTATGGTAAAATGTTTAAGAACAAAAAATTCAACCTCCCAAGTCACTAAATCGATTACCACATCTTTTATTCACAGGTATCTACAATTGTCATTGATAATGGTAAAGGGAAATATAATGTATTTGAGTAGGTTTAAATTATGCTAAAATGTTAAAGCACAAAACATTCAAGCTACTAAGTGTTCCATAACATTTCAATGTTGCCGCGACATCCTTTTTTGAAGTGAAAAAATCTTTAACCTGAGTAATTACTTTTACATTTTTTGAGCTTAAGAAATAAGTTCAAGGTGAAGAAATAAGACAAATATAAGCTATAAAAAATGTTTGAATATATTCACTCCAATGGAACAACAAATACCTTGACAAACAATGAAGCATTTTGAGCATCAGCCAGTGCAGCACCACTAAAAACAAACAAAAAATTAATTGGTGAGTTGGTGATTTTTCGGGTATTGTGGAGTTGCCTTAGGGAGTCCTGCTCTGGCCTCGACTTGTGGCTGGTGCTTTCACCATTGGATCACCTGAGTCAACCTAGCAATGTAGGTTAACACTCTGACATCACAGGGCTTGAAATTAAGAAAACTTGGAGGTCACAATTCAGTGACCAGAAGTGAAATAATGGAAAACTGAGTCCCAAAGTTCACACCAACCTGTCAAAAAAATGCTTTTTGTTGACAATACTAATTCATAATTTCCTACAAAATTTGTGTCACTAAGAATCTTATGCCAATCACTTCATTGATTTATCCACTGTGTAGCACTAACCATTGCATAAATCACTATTCACTGGAGAATTCAATAGGTTACAAACTCCAACCTTTGAATATCTGGGGCCTTATAACTAGTTTCAAATTCTACCCTGGCTTCCGAAAAACAAACCTGGATGTTTTGACTCAATTTTAGGCACACTAACTTTAAGGATTAGCCTGCTACTAATTCTCAGAGACATCTCTATGACTTACCTTCCTACAATGCCTACACAAATACCACAAAAGAGATTTGAAAACCCACTTGTCAAACCAGCGCCAAACAACATAAATCCTGAAAGAAAGAAAAAACAAATCAAAAAAGGAAAACCAACAGTATCCTAAACGGATCTTGAGGATCACAAGTTAAATTGGAAAAAATTATGGTGAATACATCAGGTTTGCGACATCTAACTTGTAGACCCAACGTCTCAAAACTTTTTGACATTGGCAGTAGAAGTGACAATATCCGTAAATTGTGAATAATTGTGAATTGTCTTATTGTTTGAACAAAAAAAAAACCGCCATGTAGTTTCCTTATTTCATGTAGGTTCGAAATTTTTGACGGTAACTTTATGACGTTAACTTAAGTTGATACTAATAATGTCCCAAAGCCAACTTTTGTCGGCAGTAAATATTAATTATCTGCCAACAAAAGTTGGCTTTGGGACAAATTTGGAGCAAGTGGAAAACATTTGATTTTTCTAATGTTATGTCTGGCCTGAGATACTACCTAACCCACCATCTACCTCATGATTTCACAAGTCAAAAAGGCTATTGAGAAGTTTTACCAGCACATTCACACCTCACGGTAAATGCACAAAGAAAAAAACGAGGGAAAATCAAACCTTCGAGAAGTCCAAACAATGTTTTACCTGTGTTATGGACCTTAATCAGTTCCTCAAGGGGAGAATCTTTGTTAATTTCAACATTCTGTGTTCAAAGATAAAAAATAAACACATCAGTAAAGGGCCTTGATTGACAATCCCTGCAAAGTCTGAAATCAATACTAAAACTATAACTTGTCAAGATGTACAAAAAATTAATTGTGCAAAGTCTGTTCTTCTTGCCACTGAAACGTC
>BLAZ01001279.1:147846-150346 GCA_014633955.1 Acropora tenuis
CACCATGCTATAACCTTTGCAAAATCGCCCGTTGGAAAGGCTTGTTCAAGTTATTTTGACTTCCCTAACTTGTATGACTTTGACGGTGCAAACTCACAAAAAATACAAATCCATGCACGTTTGTCTATATTTTGTTCTTACCTATGAAAAATGTGTTGTTTTTTCCTTGCTAGTGTCGCAAGCCAGTGTTGTAAACATAGGGCTATGAGGCACAAAGACAAGAACATGACACCTTTCTGGTCATTTGAAAGGCTATCGCCGAGAAAATGGTCAAAAATAGGTTCTTTTGGGGTATGAGAAGTTTAAAAAACCGATAAAAACAATGATTCATGTGGATTATGTAGCAACGTGTATTTATTGAGTCTTAACCCATCTTCCAATATTATTGTTCTAAGCGAAAAAGCGGCTTGAAGAATAACCTAATGTCTTATGACTGAAAAGATTTTGAGCATTTGTAAACATGGACCTTTTGGAAGACAATGTTTAATTTTTTTCCTTTAAAAGCCTCTCTTCTCCAGTGCTATACGGTAATTCCGGGAAAATGAGCCAATTACATCTTTCCACCAACAGCACCTGCGGTAGCCATGCAAAAATTTCTGAGCTTATTGCTTTGGTACCTATCCTGAAAATTGCATTTGGAATGCAAAAAAAGTTGCTGATTTGGGACGATTAACTAATGCAAAAACTAAAGAATCTTTTCCTTTCTGTGTGGCTTTTTTCTAGAAACTTTTTCGCATACATCCACCTTTACTCAGTTTTTTGGGGGTGATAACATTTCTTGAAAACAGAGGGGAGGGCAGGGGGAGTTGGTTTCTCTTGATCTTAAGGTGCTGGTATTGTTCATGGTTTGTAGGATAAAGAGCCTGAGAGAGGAGCCCTGGGCCCAGTTGTTCAAAAACCAATTAACTCTAATCCCAGATTGAAAGTTAACCAAGGAGTTTATTTCTCTAATTCAAGGTGTTGCTCAACCCTGATATTCTGCAAAATTTTACACTAAAAGAAGTCAATTTAGAAAAACAACAATAAACAAAAGTAACTTTCAGCAAAAAGTTGAAAATATGGAACAATCGTTTACACTAATCCTGGATTAAGTTAATCAGCTTTCGAACAACCAGGCCCTGAATAATGTTTTTGTTCTTTTGATAAGCCCATTTTCTTTATTTAAGACAAGCAACTCCCAAATTTGACCCCTTTCACCGTAAATTGACACAGACAACAAAAATTGGCCACACTAAGGCCACGGCCATTAATTTTTATCTTAAGAGTTGACAAAGAAAGGCTTTAAGAATCTTCTACACACAAACAACCTTTATTTTGTCCTAAAGCCTTTCTAAAAGAAAAAGGTTTTTACATTAACACAAGCACTGAAGATAAGATCATTAACATAAAAATGATAAAATTTACTGATCATAGTCTTAAAATGATTTTAACATTACACTAATAAGAAAGACTTTAAGAATCGTCCACAGACAAATCTCCTTTATTTTGTCCCAAAGCCTTTCTAAAAGTTTTTTTACAATAGCACAAGCACCTGAGATAAGTTCATTAATACAAAAATAAAATTTACTGATAAAAGTCTTAATGCTATGATTTTAAAAGTTTTTTACAATAATGCAGACACTGATGATAAGTTCATTAGCATAAAAATAAAATTTACTGATCATAGTCTTGAAATGCTATGATTTTAACATTACACTTAGTAACAAATAAAAAGGCTCTAAGAATCTTCTACTGACAATTATCTCTTATTTTGTCCTAGAGCCTTTCTAAAAGTTCTTTTACAATAACAAAATCACTGAAGATAAGTTCATTAACATAAAAATAAAATTTACTGATCATAGTCTTAAAATGCTGTGATTTTAACATAATTTATACTTACTTACTAATAAGAAAGGCTTTAAGAATCTTTCACCAACAAATATCCTTTATTTTGCCCCCAAAGCCTTTCAAAAGTTTTTTAAAATTGCACAAGCACCTGAGATAAGTTCATTAATATAAAAATAAAATTTACTGATCAAAGTCTTAAAATGCTATGATTTTAACATTACACTTAGTTACTAATAAGAAAGGCTTTAAGAATCTTCCATAGACAAACATCCTTTATTTTGTCCTAAGGCCTTTCTAAAAGAAAAAGGTTTTACAATAACACAAGCACTAAAGATAAGTTCCTTAAAATAAAAATAACATTTACTGAGTTTCGCTTTATCGGTCTACCTTCTGTGTTGTCCATTTACTCTCTTCTCCTGGCAAAGAAAACTAACAAAAAGTATCTTAGAAAATTATTGTTGCAAGCTGTTTGCTATGTAGACCTCAGTGTTCCAGCCAAGTCTAAGTAAATTTGCATATTACAGTAATCATTCTTTTACTTGCATGTCTTGGATATATACTTCTACAAACACCCATAACTACAACAAGTGTTTTAAAATTCTGTCAGTTGTATGATAATTACCAATACAACAATGAAATGGAAGGAAAAAGTCCCATGGAAATCAAGGGTTGG
>BLAZ01001279.1:176973-179473 GCA_014633955.1 Acropora tenuis
TTAACCCTTTCCTGTCCAAGAGGTTCCCCATTGACGAGTAAAATCGTCTGGCGTTAGACAGAGTAAAATCTATAAGTGCCCTGAGCACTCATTTGGACGGGAAGGGGTTAAGAGTTGGTCCACCAAAACAAAAACAGGCAAATCCAAGTTATGAAGCAACAAATACATCAACTGCACTTTCTAATCTCTGATTATTACGAGTTAATAGGCAAAGATAAAGGTGATTGTGTTGTGGTTGGGTCACGAGCATTCAGATCTTAAAGGAACAGTGTCATGCCATTTTGGTGCAACTACAGAGGGGTGAAAATGCTTTATAAAATCATTTCAAATATAAACTAATGCTACGATCGTTATCATCATCAAAGTCAATCGGCACCATTGCCAATTCATCATTGGTCAGAATTGTTGCACTCGTTATCTTTATAATTGTTATTTTCATCGTCATGGATCAGAATCATGATTGCACTCATCATCATTATGGTAGTGTCAAATGATCAATGGCTTTGTCTCATTACCATCTTCTAGGTCAGCACTTCCTGCAGAATCTTTTTAGAGGCCTAACTGACCGACCACCCAAATATCCAGAGAAGGGGCCAAGAGTCTTTGATGAGCAACTGCCAGTTATAACTGATGGCGACCTTCAACAGCTGCAGGGTCAGATCCCGGAGTTGGCAACGTTTCTTGAAAACAGTTCGACCAACGTCAGCATGAAAGAGGAGACAGGAAGAGCTAGTTTCTGGCAAGATAAAGAATTTGACGATCTCAGCACAGCACAGTTTCAGATGTTTTTAGGAGCAAAAACAAGTGGAAGTGTTTTGGAGAAAAAGCTGAATTCCTCCCTTGAAATGTCCACATCCCAAAAGGCCACGGAAATGAGCATAGATGCTTCCAAGCAAATTGAATGGACATGCCAGGAGGAGAAAACCCCTGTACAAGATCATGTTCCTGTTCATGAAGCCACTAAGGTAACGAGTGAGATTTTACAAGAGATTGATGAGTGTGTCAAGGATAGCAATGTCAATGAAAGACGGAAAAGTAACAGTGATACCAGTTCTGAGAAGAGTTCAGCTTTAGAGGATAGTGACTCGATCTTTCGGTCAGCGCATGATGACTACGTTACCGTCTTTGGTGCCGATTTAGTTGCCAATGCTGATGATGCGAATGCTCAACCAGTAGGAGAACAGCAAGAAGATTGCTCTGCTCTTCTTGATGATGCAAGCCAGACGCCCACTCTTGCAAGATCAATGACGCAGAGTACTGATCATAGCAGTCAAACAGAGCAAGGCTCTGAGGGCGGCCTGCAACTTCATGTGTCTGGTGTGGAGGAACCTCTTCGGAAAGGTTCAAAGATTTTGGAAGAAAAGCTAATGCAGGATAACAAACAGCAACAAGCTAGAAATGAATTAGCTAAAAAAATAGAACAGTTAGAAAATGAATTGAGAACTGCTCAAAGTACTTTAGAAAATGAATTTTCACAAAGAGAAAGACTTCAACAAGGACATGCCAAAGTGAAGGATTGTGTAAAGAAGGAGTTTGAAGTAATTCGGCAGAATCTAATGGAATGTAAACAAGTGACAATAGACCTCACTTCTTGTGTTAACAGAGATGTCATGGCAATGATGGTTAGCTTTCAGGAAAAAGGGGAATTTTATAGGAATGCTTTAATTGAGAGTACTGTTAATCAAAACGGAGAGGAATTTGAAAGAAAATTGGCTCAACTGGGTGCTCAATTTGAGAAAGAGAGAACTGCATTCTTTGAACTGAATTCAAAACTTGAGCTAGAAAATGGAAGACTTAGAGATGATTTGAAACGGTACGAAACAGACAGAGAAAGAAGGGAAGCTCAATACAAAGAGGAAGTGGATAATCTTAGTTTGGTTATAAAGGAGTACAAAAGTAAAATTGAGGAACAAGAAGGTACTGCAGTGAAAATGCAAGGGAACAAATCGCGTTATGAGGAAGATCAACAGAGACGATTCAATGCTATTATGATGAAACTAAAACAAGAGAAGGAAAGTGCTCTTTCTCAAGCTCAGGAGAAAATCAAGGAGCTGACAAAGTGTATGGAAGAACTAGAGAAAGATGTTAAATGCTTGGAGATGGAGAAGGATAAATTGTCTGAGGAATGTCAGCAATCACAAGATGCGTTTTGTGGACGAGAGCAAGAACTCTTGAATGGTGAGTGAGTACTGCATTTACCCGTGTATAAGTCGTCCTTTTACAGCCTAAAAATCCGTCAAAAAAATTGCCTTTGACTTACAGATCAAAAAAAGTTCAGGACAAATTTTTTTGTGTAACCATAACATACCAGAAAGAAAATTCTAAGGAAGGTAAAAGATAAATTTTCCAAGAAAATTCTTACCAATAATTTTTAGGCTCCAAATGGGGGGGTCGACCTATACATGGGACCGACTTATACAGGGGTAAATACGGTAATAATTAATAATAATTATTACGGTATCAACATGTGCTATGAGTGGGTGGTTCTTATGATGTCTTT
>BLAZ01001279.1:186973-191973 GCA_014633955.1 Acropora tenuis
AATCAAGTGCTCTTGCAGGAACAGAAGTTGCTCAGTCCAGTGACTATTTTTATGCGTGAAGTTGTTGTTGAACACATAGTGAACTATTACATCTTAGTGTGTTTTTTTTGCTATCTCAATGTTTACTCGACAAAAGATATTCATCATGGTAGTAAGCTGCTTATGTGTGTCTGTTGCAAGGAAAGTGGTTTTAGTAGTGACAATTATTATTATATGCAGACTTTTAGAAAGTTGAACAATAATAATAGCTGTTATCGCAGTTGAGCCCACGGGCAAGGCCTCCTTTGTTTACAGCTACGTGCAGACGAGGCTAAAGGGTCAATACAATGGAAAATGACCCTTTACTCTTGTTTATGTGTCAAAACCGCTGATAACTACGATAAGATCTATTATTGTTATTGGAAACTGCATAATGAGGTTTGTGTAGGTGTCACAATGTGGCCTATAGTACCCCTTTAAGCCTATTTAAAGAATTTCATTTACTACAGTGTGTTTGATTGGGATTCTGTATTTAAGTTGTGTCAGTGGGACACTTAGTGATATCTACATAATATAATGTAATAGGAATCTCACTGGTTACTAATCAAAGGCTAAACAAAACCAATACCATCGAACTACCCTCCATAAGTGTGCTGTAAATAATAATAATATTGGTGGGATTATTATCTTGATAGTTAGGCCTGTTACAATTATTATCGTACAAAATAACAATTTATGATGGCCAAAATAATTATTATTGAACATAAACTCTTGACTTGGGTCATCATATGTTAAATTTAGCCAACTTAGGGAGTCCCTCACTTTGCATGCATCTGTTGTTTACTTAGTACATGAAATTTCTTATTTACACCAATGGTGACTCAAATCACTTTGGATACAATGTTTTCACTTTTTAACCAATTACCTACTGCTTTTGTACATGGACAGACAATTTGAACTGATTCTAAAAACTACAAAGATTTTGAATTTATGTGAGGCTAGAAATCATGCTGACACATACAAAGGTCTATGGTTAGATGGTTAAGGGAGATTCTATTCAACTGGTTGAAGGTTTTGTTGAATCTGGCATGGTTTCCAGCTGTTATATTCACTTTGCATATCATGGCAAACACGTGAAGTACGGGCCGAGTAAGACTGTTACTACATAACTGCCACTTTCCTTTTAAATCTTGACTGGGCCTTGTTCTTATGAAGGTCCAATTCTCATCTTTTGAGTATATATGTTTCATAATAGAATGAGGTTCTGCCTCAGACCAGGCTACAAATTTGTAATTTTGAAAGCACTATGCCATTATAATATTTTCATTTTCCAGGAATGTAGTCAGAAGTTACATTTCATCACGGTCTCTATTTCTGATGACACAGTTATTAATTTCTTCTTTGTCAAAGTAACCCTCTAAAAGTGAAGTCTTCCTCACAAAAACAGGTTTAATCATTTATAAGACAAATGGAATCACTTTGAAACAAATTTATAAACTCTGGCCGAATTAAAATGAATTTTGAATAATAAAGTTTTGGAATTTCTGTAATACTGTTTCTTATGTGACACAGAGAGAATATTCTTTTATGCAGCAAAACAGCATTGCATAAAACTGCCACTACTCAAAGGGGAATTTGCTTTGTCCTGGAACATTTACAAATATCAGTGGAGACATGGCTGGATAGTATCTCTCGGACACTGAGTTGTTTTACATGCCAAATTGACTGAAACAGCTTATAACACCCAAGTTTTTATTGTTGTTTTGTAATATGTAACTAATGCTACATTCTGACACTAACACAGATTTCACTTCCTCAACTGTAAGTGACAAAAAATATCTTTTTTTGAACCTGCATAAAAATGGCATTTTCCTTCTGTTCTCTTCACACAAGAAAAAGAAAGCATTTTAAATTGACTCTTTGAGTGAGAGACAAGTATATCATTGAAGACGATCAATAATTCAAAACACTAGCAAATTATAATTCCTTTTTAGAGAATGCCATATTGATTATAAAGTAGTAAACTTATGAAGGGTGCATATCACAGTTTGTATTTTCTACAGATAATACTCAATACAACACACTTCTTACAAAAGTAATTTGTTACTTTTTTTCCAGACCAATAACACAGTTATTAATTAATAATATTGAAGTATGTTAGTTTTCACAATCTTGGTCTTTGGCCATTGTGCTATCTGAACTGCTCCAAAAAATCGGAAAGAAGAAGTGATGGCACGCTGAACGATTTTTGCTTGTTTGCAATCTCCATGAGGCGTTTTCCATGTTGATTCACAGCTGAGAAAGATAAAAGAGCAATGAGTCTGCATGGATAATTTCGTTGAAGGAAATTGTGTGTGTTTAACTACTTAAATCTCCACCTTTTAAACATTATTATGGTGTAAACTTATCATAGTTCTTTGCTGAAACTTCCAGTGCCCAATCAGAAAGCACTTTAGGTAAGGTAAAATTAGAATCTTAGAAAAAAAATAATTCTTCTAGGATGAGGAAAATCTTGCACACCATACTCACATGTTTACTTGCTTTTTTTTTTTGCAAAAGCTTTCTACATGTTACTCATTTTATGAAAACAAAGTTGGCATGTTCAGTGAAATTATTCTGTGGCAAACTTTTCCATGTAAAATCTGTCTGGAACAGAAAAAAATTGGGTTGCCTACATTAGCATTCCTTTTACATAGGACTGGGTCAATACTAAGTAGTTCACACAACTAGGCCATATTCATTTTGACAAACATGGCAGTAACTTTAGCAGTAACCAAGTGAAAGCCTGAAAAATTCTAGGCTGCAGGCTTAGAGTCTTGCTTTTTGTCATAACCCACAGCATGTCTGAGTTTTTCAGGTTGTCCATGTGTCACTGCCTAAGTGATGTTCATAAAAATGGTATCATCTTCAGGATTAACTTGCCTCTTACAAGTACATCTAGGTTGGTTGACTACAGCACTCTCTTTTGACTAGTTAAGTCTTTCCTTTTTGAAGAGTGCACCTTTCAAACATGCTTCGACATGTGTTAAAGGAGAACTAATGTAACTTGTTCATTTTTTAAATCAATTTTAAGGTACTAGTTGAATGTGCAAGAAATGAGTTTTCAGTTTCCTATCTTTCACTCAACAAAGCCCAGTTAGCTTTTCATGCCTTTTGGGCCATGTGACCCCAAGTCACATGTTATGACGCCAAATATGACAAGGGGAATGTATGAAATCCACGTCTTGTTGCTGGGTTCTTTGCTGAGCTTTTGCCGAGGAAGGGATTGATTAAGGCAGTGAGTGGTATTCAACCATTTCAGTTTGGACATAAACAATCTCAACACAAAATCCTCCATGTTCAATGAAAAAGATAACCCAATAGGCCATATTCATAAATGGTGGCTAACTAATTATTCTTTTGTTTTTATGCTAATCATCCTCACTAGCCTCGTTTGCAAAATTCAAAGAATTTTTGCTTTAAAGTGAGGCTAGTGAGGATGATTAGCATAAAAACAAAAGAATAATTTCTTGGCCACCATTTATGAATATGGTCTATGGAGATTTATGTTTGGCCTTAAGTTCACAGAGAACAGTTTGAATAGCAAACCAGTTAAACAAATGCAACAAAACTACCCAGTTTTATCCACTTACTGGTCGACTTTAACCCCAGAAATTGGCAAAGCCCATGCACTAACAATCTGTGGAAGCTGCAAGTAAAGTGAAGATCGGAAACATTAAACCCAAGTAAAATTCAAAATGCCAGAAATTTTCATAAAATTAATAACAAACCCCTTTGGGGGAAATAACTTGACGACACAGCCTTACCTGGATGGAATGTTTGATATCATTACAGCATTGGGGTCATCAGAAAAAAACGAAATCAACTCCTTTTCGTAGTGTTTCAGAGTTCCCTGTTGAAAGATATGAAACCATTTTAATCTTTTTCCATTATATAAAGTTGAAACAATAACAATCATTAGTTCATTAAGTTGAAATAATTTCAAAGTATTGCAAAGTTTTCCCTTCAATTGACAAAAGGGGGTAAAAGTGTAAAATTAATGTAAAAGGAATTAGCCTTGAACTGCAGACAATATTTACAGTGTTTCTATAACTACATGACATAACTTTACCATTGATCTATACAATGCAAGGGTTATACACATAATGTGATAATAATCATAATAAAATTTGCTGAGTGCATTTTCTATACAAATATTCAAATATAGTTTTCAAGTACTAAAAGACAAAAGCAAGAACTAGGTACCGTAGCTAAGAATTTTTCTAATTTCTAGAAATCAATAAATTATATAAAAATTAGACAAACACAAAATCAAAATGTTTGTAAAAATAATTAATTCCTAAATAAAAATGTTTTTAACCATGATTTGAAAGTGTCAATAAGAGCTTAAACTGTGTAATTCCCAGGGATCAACAGCATTCCACAGCTTTGAATAAAAGGCTCCAAAGCATTATCAAATTGTTTAGAAACAAGTGCTTTTCAGTGATTTCAAAAGTAATCATTTTGTGCGACATACCCGTGAAATTCCCTTCTTTGTCAGCGTTCTCTTGAGATGGCTGTCAATTCTGCTGAATGACTTTTCTGCAGTTGCCCTGGCATCTAAAACACAGACCATAAACTTCTTTCTTACAAAAATAACAACATAATAGGAATAATTCCAAATCTTTGAGGAAGAGTACTAATTGAGAAAAAACAGTTGGCTTCCATTTTGAGGGTTCATAACAAAAAAGATTTGGTTTTTTCAATATACCGTATATGGAAAAAATTTCAATGGAAGAGAAAACAAGATTTTTGTAGAAACAAGTAAATTTCAAAACAGGGGTCTTTGGAAATTCTGAAAGCAGGGTCAAGCCCACTTCCATGGTGTAATAATATACAACTATCCCCCGAAGGGAAGGTGAATAGTGGTGGATATATACCGAGACACGAAGCGTCGAGGTATATATCCACCGCTCTTCACCGACCCTGAGGGGGATAGTTGTTTTCGTATTTACCAAATCAGATGGATAAAAAAATGCTGT
>BLAZ01001279.1:199473-201973 GCA_014633955.1 Acropora tenuis
TGACTGCAATCGAATCATTACTTTCATTTATCTAAACTTTTAATCAGTAGGATACATGAAATATTTGCATTAGAGTCCACGATAATTACTTTTCTCTGTGACAATGCAATTTTCTCCATGATTCCAGTTCATTCGACGTGTGAAATGTAAGCAACTTAGCTTAGATTGAAACCTAACTAAGTACACATCAGAAAAGCAGGTTACCTAAAAGAGTCTAAAAATGCGTGCGGGAGGAAATAATAATAGAAAAAACTCTCTCGCGGAAGCAGTAGATGCTTAGAATTTCGAGAAATAACAACCATTTCAGAGCTCTAAAAACTCATGCACGCGTCGAGATGAAAACAAGGACTTTACAATTTTTTGTTTTGGAAATGAGATGCACGCTTTTGAATTCGCAATTTTTTGCATTTTCAATCTGCCTGTTCTTTACTTTCTTCCGACACGCGAGCGTTCTTTTAAAACTTATAGTAATGATACTATTTGAAATAATAGTACAACATATAACGGCAATGCAACCTTTTTGCTTTCTGATTCCAAGTCGATGAGTTGCTCGGGATATAAATTGTGTAGAAATTGTCAAGAGCTTATTCTCTACATAACCTCATATTTAGACATTTCACGTCCTTGTCTGGACAAGAACGATGGAAATTAAAAATAAACCACATTGTTAAATGCACCTAAAGGCCGTGAAAGGCCACGGTGTTCTGTCGTTTTACTCGTGTCGACTTCGTAAAGTGTAAAGACGATGCCACGTAAAAACTATGGTTTAATTGATGACCTTGAAAAGCCGTGCTGCGTGAGTGGCACGCATTTTTAGTACAATTTTCTCCCCTTCAAAACAACGACACGAACTTATTACATGTGAGAATTTTAGACAAAAACATTCTCCAGCTTCAGTTTCGTCGACAGCATTCCCTCCCATCTCGTCATATTTTTTGTGTCATCCAAATAAAAAGCTAGCAGGATGAAATAATCACAAAATGGCCACAAAAAAAAGAGACGTCCTTGACATGAGATATCGCCTCCGTTGCCTTATACTTCTCAGTAATCTGAAAACGGAACGAGTAAAAAAACTGAAGAGTGTTGCCTTACTATTATCAATCGTTTTTATTCAACTGAGGAACACTTAAGCGCTTCCTCCTTCATTTATAGAGAAGTTGGCAAAGAAATTCAAGACAAAAGTTGAATTTCGTTTTATTTCAGTAAATTAAGAAATGTTACCATTTAGCAAGAGGAATTGTTGGAAAGGCCTGAAAAATAAGACTTCGACATGCATTTTAAAACAAACGCAATCATAGAAAACCCGAAACATCTTTTCAACTCCCACAAAAAGAGACGCAAAAAACGAAAAAAACAAGAATAATTAAAAAGAATCGCGGCATAAAATTACAAAAACCACCGCGGCTTGAAGTTACTCAGAGCTCTTACCCGGAAAAAAACATGCAGCGAATAAATACATTGAAATTGTAAACAACTTGAACAAATTAAACAAAATAGCCATATTAAAGGAATACGGTTAATGAAACTCCACTACGTGTTCCATAATAACATTAGTTTAATCGGTCAAATGGCTTCGAGGAGGGGACATTGTTTGAAATCAAGGTTTAATATGTCAACTGTTGCTTACCGACAAAAATCACTCAACATGTTTCTACTCGAAGACGTCAATTTTAATCCAACCTTTTACGGTTTTCACTTTGAAATATGCTCATTCAAAATTATTTACACCATGCACCGCTGTAAGTTTCCAAACCAACCAAAATCGGTTACTTGGATACCCAAAGTTCGAAAAGAAAATTTTCTGCACGATTGAAGTGAATAAATTGATGGTCAAATTTTTTTGACGGTTTATTACTGTAATGTTGCAAACATGTAATCAACACTCTGCGAACTTCCTTGGAAAAGTTTTTCAACTCAGGGTCTCACCGCTAGGTAAATGGGAACAAGTTGAAACATTGCGAATAACAAGAACTATTCGTCGAGTGATAAAGAAACAACATTCATTGAAACATCCAGTATTTCAATCCATGCCAAGTTGAATTGAAAATGGTAAGTGTAGTTTAACTACTTCTCGTTCTCATCCACTCCTGTTATTTTCATCGGAAGTCCACTCACGGTAAAATTCTTCCATGAAAACTTTGCTTGATAAACGCTGGGCTTCGCGGCTTTCTGAAACATTTGGCGATTTTCTATGCTCGTACAAAAAAAAAACAGTTACGAATCACCGGAAAGATGTGAAAAAAAAATGCCGATATACTTCGGGAAGGAAATATGGATGGTCTTCGATGTTTTTTCCATTTATTATAGTAATTCTAAATGCCAACAAAAACGAAGAAAAAAATACGACAGATAAATATTTATTTCAACTCTTGAGCCGATCATGTTTATCATTATTCTGTTAAAGAGTTAGGCCTTTTGAACGCAGAAATGCTTTCATTTGAATGACCACTATTTCCAGTGGCCAGTTGTTTTCAAAACAAATGCGATGTGGACCAGACAA
>BLAZ01001279.1:234472-236972 GCA_014633955.1 Acropora tenuis
CAAACAAACACTTGAGTCATGGGTTGGAACGAGCCCTATAAAAGATCTGTTTGTTAATATCTTTTATGTTTGCCAATGTAAAAGGCACCTTTTGCCTGCATTAGCAGTGGGGATACAATGCGACACAACAAAAGTTAGCGAAAAAAATGGTCTTCTTCTTTAACAGGAGAATCAAAAGCTTGAATTACAATTGTTGTGGTTTTTTTTCTAACCTTCAACGATGTCTGTCTTTTTTCTGAGATTTGAATTTAATTGGCACTATTCATAACATGAAAACAAACAATACGTTTTTCTATTTATTAATTTCCGGAAAAATAAATGGATGTCGACGATGAAGGCATTGAGCTAATTAAAGTAATTCTTTTGACAACTAATGTCCGGTTGGTTTGCTACAGAGGAAGAACAGAAAAATTAGCGAAGGGCAAATTCAATAGTGTTGCTACAAATTTCATTTGCGTTTGACTCGATGTGCATGGTTTTGTCCTAACGCTGGCCTCGGGAAGTTGTCGGTCATGGTGTATTGTCGGTCATGGTGGTATTCAGAAAGTTGCATGGAGTTTTCCTGTCAAGTCTAATTTACTCTTAAGGAAATGTTTTCGTCAGATGCCATTTATATGAGGAGTTGAGTACCTACCGTGAAGAAACAACCCCGCGGGACTTTGACCTATAACTCGATGATGACAAATGTTCCGCGGGGAAAATTCAAAAGCTTGGACGAGAAGTTTTTTCACTGCGTTGTGCTTGTCTAAGGGATGAAAGCTCTTAGCAAAGTTCTTAGCGAAAACATCAGAAAAGCCTGCAGCCCGCATGCGTGTTTTAGCGGGCGAACGCTCAGCAAACTTTTTTGCGAAATTTTGACGGCCGCATGATAATCCTCCGAGAGTTGAATACTGGTGAGTTCATGGAAAATAGTAGTCAAGATTTCTTCAAACATGATGAAAATGGTGAAACAAATAAACCATCAACAAAAGCGTTGATATCTTCTGTATTTTCAACATTCCTCAATCAAACTCGAAGAGTTTACGGTTTCAGGAGCCCATGACGGCTTCCGCTCTAATGAATATCGAACAAAATGCAATGATGAATAATGAATAACTAGGAAAGAAAATGGAAGGACTACAATGAGACTCGGTTCATTCCTCTTCAACCCCCGATAAGAAAGATATTAGACTTCTTTGGCTTGTACCACGTCGTGATGATTCTCAAAGAAACAGCTCCTTCAAAATTTCATCTTCTGCACATGGACACGTACGCATAAATTACGAAAATTAATAAATTACGAATTAACATTCGCCTGAGAATATTACGTGATCTGTACACAAATCGTACAAGCCAAAGAGGTCTATTGGAACAAAATTGTAACGGTCACTTTTGTAAATGTACGTTGCTTTGCAGAGCTGTTTAAACAATGCGTATTCTCTCTCTCTCTTGTGCTAACAAAAAATTGGCACATTTGACGGTGGTTTTCCGATTGAGTGATGCGGAACTGAGAAGAAAACCACGATATCAGCTGAACGGTTCAGCGGAGCCAGAGAGAAAGTCCTATTTTTAATTAGCTGGCCTTTCTTGTCTTTGTACAGCTTTTCACCACTCTATATTTCAGGATTCATCACTAGTATTTTCGTGTTTTCTACGGTGTTGCTTCTTGGGAGAAAAGTACATAAAACATTTCGCCCGTGTTTGCAAATGCAACAAACAAGAAAGCGCGGAAACCGCACGTTAAGTAAACAGGATAGGAAGAAAAACGCTCTTTCAGCCGTAACAATACAATGGTGTTTATCTAGCTTTCACGTTTTGTGAATGTCAAGGTAATGTTTCACTTGCGTCTTCGCATGAAAATAAGCACAGATCCCTTATTTCCGTGTTTTCAGACAAACGGGTCCAACTTCTACTGGGCTGCCTGATAACCTCTTGTTGAGACGTGTTTCAGTATGGTCTTTCCATGGGTAACCTGTTTACTCGCTAGTCACAGTCTCCCTCTTACCTCCTTTCACCCCAAATGGTCCCTCTACTCTCCGGATGAGCCGTTCCTCACATGACCAGTGAATACGCTATGTATCTCACAGCTTACCTCATCGCCAATTTCGTGACTTTTTCAAAGTTACCTCAATTAATAAATAATAAAAAAGGCGGTTTCCTGCCTTTTTGAAACGAACTGTTAAAGACGAGACAATTATCCGCCGTTATTTCGATAAAAACCGGTGTCTGTTTACCCTGAAGCCGCAATGGTTAGAAGAAACTGAGATCCAAAGTGCTAGCAGATATATTCAAAAGGTGATTCTGCCGTTTCCTGAGTGTCGCCACACACAAAAAGACAGGTTTCTTTCAGCAACGCAGAGCAATTTGCGAAAAGATATCACGGATTGCTCTCAATGAGTATGTAAAAAACTGTCAGCGCAGTATATGTGGAACGACGAAGATTCTTTACCCAGCGCCTAATGTCGGAACGCAATGGTAAAGCAGGACACAGATATTCATTTCGGTTGTTCTCAATTAATTC
>BLAZ01001279.1:249472-251972 GCA_014633955.1 Acropora tenuis
GCTTACTTGTTTGCTTAGACTTAACACTAAGATTGTACAACTCGCCTTTTGCTGACAGTAGAACCCTAACCAAATCAGACACTCAAAATCAAACCAAGTCTAGTTTTAAGCGTTCTTCAAGGCATATTTGTTTTGCCATGGGTCATGAATAGCAAGGAGAAAGACCTAACAACCTCTAAATTACATGCATGCCTCAAAGCACTCTACTGGTAACTCGCTCAGTGGTTGAATGCTGACAATTTCTTCTTTTTCCCAATTCAACAGGCCTTTAGAGTCCTTCGTCTAAATGACTTTGTAAGTCCACCAAGAAAACGTCTGGGAAACATGCGTACAGAGACATTAAAGACATCCTCTGATAACAACATGTATTTGCCGTCGCCAGTCAGTGGTGAATTTACATTTAGCAAGGTCGTGGTTTCATCATGAAATGTAACATGAACGAAAAGCAAGAGAGATCTATATATTCCTGTTTGCTGAAATGTGGAAGACAAGTCCAACTCAGAGATACAGGAAGGATAGCATGACGTGTAGAAACAAACCACAGTTTTCCGCGCAACCACATTCACAGTCATCCGAGTGCACTGGTGTAGAAAGCCTTGTGTGAAGAGAGAAGCTGATGAGCTGTTTCGATGTTTGTTTAAACAGTGTTTGTCATACAAAGTCAATAATAAGGAAGCGTGAAAAACAAACTGTCACTTACAACATAAATGGCTGAACCATCTGCATTATTTGCGACACATCCTTTTTGATTGACACAGAAAGATATCACTTAGAGAATTTGAAATGTTCATTTTAACACACTGACATTGCTGTAGGCAACCTAGAATGCCTGTAGGACATTACAATCAAGACACACATACTCTGTTCTCAAAGACGCAAATGAATATGTTGGAAAAAAAGAGACTGAAGGAAAGGCAAAATTTTCTTTGCCAAGTTCACCCAGTATACAATATTATGAGAAAGAGTTTTTTATTACCCATTTGAAAACGATGTACACTTTTATATCTTGAACATGCTATGTAATTATAATTACTTCAGTATTTATGGTGTTACGTTAAATTGTCATAGACTGTGAGAGTTCTTCATACAAAAATATATTGAGTTTGAAACAAAATGGCTGTCGTATGTTTTCTTTATAATCCCTTGAAACCATTATATTTGTGAACTGTTATCTAAACTGTTACAGGTATATGCAATTTAACGAAGAGAAAACAAACTCCAGAAGAGTGAAAATGCTTTATAATATCAATGAAAATAAGATTGAAAGCTGAAGTTTGCTTAAAAATAAGTTTGTAAGTACTTACAATGAATTTCATTCTGTCTTTAGCTCATGATGGAAAAGCATTGCAAATGTGCTAATGTTTTAAAGTTTGAACATGATATAAATTACAAAAATCCCCCAAATTTTAAGGCCAACAGCTTTTCTTGATAAAATTCATTTGATATTGTCTTTTTGGTGTACAAGGAAAAATTAATTGTTACTTTTGAACCAGTACCAATATTTGTTTTTCAATCAGTTATGACCTAACAAATAGCGAAAGTACTGTCATACTGCCCCTGTTACAAAGAGTACTTCTGAGAGCCTACGTGTTTATCATAGGGCATACAGACTGTGGTAATGATTAGTGATGTTTGGCACACGAGACTGCTGGAGTGGTTCTCTGAGTTACACGGCAACAACTGGGGAAATTTTGCCTGCAAACCTGAGCAGTATGAGATCTTTTGTGAGCTTGAGTTTCCTTTGCCTTCCACTCCCTCCAATAGCGAGCTTCCACAATGACGAAGGCAACGCAAACAAGGACTTAAGTCCAAAATGCAAGTTCACATCATTTTTGATAAACAAGAATTATTATTGTTTGAAGTCATTCAGGATATAAAAATGTTCATGAAAATTTGCATTAAATTGGCTTGAGCGGATTAGAAATTCAGAGAAAAAGTAACCTTTAAGTGCCAGCCATTTGCTGACTTCCTCTCTTGGACTTCAAATATGGCCATTTTAAGTTGCTGTGTCAAAGAGACCTGATGTCAGACAATAATTAATGTGTCACAAAGGAATAAATTATGCTTGGGCAGGGTGTGGAGTGTGTAAAGAAATCATTGTTTGTGCTCATTATATATGCAAAATGTCCTCATAATATAGTCATCATTGCGTAGGTCCCCTGTTGCCTTTCTAAAGGACAGCATTCTGAATGCCTTCCATAAAGTCTCAAAGCTGGTTTCCCTGGGCTCACTATCCATGAATAGGAGCATTACTTGACCCAGGGATAGCTGTCCAGCCTCTACCAAGATGTCACAGACATCCCATCTCCATAATGAGACGCAGTTGATACAGACGTCAACATTTTTTTTACTGAGCCAAATTAAACAAATGTACATACATCATTCTATCATTGTATCCACTGATTACGCATCCACTTCTTGTTGATCTTTTTGCTTTGCAAGCAATCTTTTTTCTCTCGCTTTTTTCAATTCCTCTAAAGTTGTGGGAGGCTTCTGAAAT
>BLAZ01001279.1:256972-258005 GCA_014633955.1 Acropora tenuis
TGTTCAGTTTATGAAAATGAAATAAAATTATTGTTTGGCTAATGCATCTTCATCTATACACTGCAGTTGAAAATGTAGTTTAAAAAAATCTTCAGTCATCAAAATTAGTTATTTTGTGGTTTCTACTTATTCTACATTATTTCTGGTTTGTTTTTTTGTGATGACAGCGCTTTTTCTTAGCCCTAAGACTTATTGCCTTGGCTCAAAATGGAAAAGAAGTGTCTTTGACCAATTTAATGTTACTTGTTCCAGCACCTAAAGTGGTGAGTGATCTTATTTTACTTGTTTCTCAATAATTGTTGTTGTCTCTTCGGCAGAGTCTGTCTTGGTCCAACTGCAGACACCTGTTCCTGTCTGTTCACCGAAGTTAAGTCCTGTTGGACAGGGTTGATAAAGGATGTGTGACCATCGGGGGAAAACTCTGTGCGGTTAATTCCCTCACTGTGGAATTAAGCTGGGGTAGTGGTTATCATCATACCTCTAACCTCTAAGATCATAGAATGTGCACTGAATTTCAGTCAATCTCAATCTGACTTCAAGGGTTTTCCCAGGTTCTCCTGTTCCCTCCCTCTTTGGAATTGGTACAATCCATGTCAGCAAGTGGCATGATTTAAAGAATCAGAAGTTTGTTAGTCATTGACTGTTACATCATCTTCTTTGTCCTCCTTCTGCTTCTTCTTCTTGGTTTCCTTCTTTGTCTCTTATCCTTCTTTTTCTTCTTCTGCTGCTTCTTCGGCTTCGGCTTCGGCTTCTTCTTCTTCTTCTTCTTCTTCTTCTTCTGCTTCTTCTGCTTCTTCCTCTTACTCTTCCTCTTCCTCTTCCTCATCCTCGTCCTCGTCCTCGTCCTCTTCTTGTTCCTCTTCCTCTTCATCTTCCTCTTCTTCTTCTTCTTCTTCCTCTTCCCCTTCCTCTTCCTCTTCTTCTTCCTCTTCTTCTTCTTCGTCTTCCTCATCCTCTTCCCTCTTCTTCTTCCTCTCCCCTTCTTCCTCTTTCTCGTCTTCTTCTTTTTCTTCTTCCTCTTCCTCTTCTTCCT
>BLAZ01001279.1:336784-341784 GCA_014633955.1 Acropora tenuis
AAAAAACCAAAAAAAATTCATGCAAGGGAAAATGCCAAGAAAAAAAATTCATGCAACGAAGAAGGTAAAGGAAAAAAAATTCATGCAGAAGGAAGGTCCAATTGTGACTTTTACGTAATAATGTCTATTAAAAATAATTCTTATTCAAAATATTCTTGGGGCGTTACCCCAGCCAGGCCCTGCTATATTATTATTAATAAATAAAGACATCTAGTGTACTGAGGTGTTTTCCTCACACTGAATGAAACGAAAAATTAAAGGTGACATTACACACTACAACAGCAAGAAATTCCATTCAGATATCAACAATATTACCAGGCACAATATAAATAAACAAAAATCACTTTCTTCTTATTGAAAGGAGACAATTAGAACCTTGTTTTTGTTTGAAACATACATGTAGTGCTGTGTTAATGTATAGTATGAAGTAGTTTTGTGTTTTGGCCTTTCAATGAAACTACAGGATCTTTTCACTGGAGTGGATCTCTTTTAATTTAATGTACGTGAACCTGTCATAACCAACCATAGCAGGGAAGTGTTTTCTTGGCTCAAAAGCAGAATTTGCATTAATCGACTAAAGTAAATGTTCAACATATTAAAGGCAGCTATGCCCCCCGGTCCTTCTTCAATAAATCATTAAATGACTTAGTTTCATTATTATAATCAATTACATGTATAATTATAGTAATTTTTAATTATCTTATGCCGATTTCTGGCATGTTTTTGTTAATGTACTGTATGCATATGTCCTTTCGTATTCATCAAAGGCAAACCATTCAATCCTACTGTGCTGGGATGCGCACAAATACCAGAAGGACTTTTCAGGGAGGTGCAAAATGTATTCCACCATTCCTTTTAATGTCAGTGGACATTTTCGCCCATCAGGGCATTTTGACAGAATGCAGCCAGCTACCAGACTATCTGGAACTCTCACACGAAAGGCGAGTCCTACATTTCTTTTCTTCCTTTTTTTTTTTAGTAAAATGTAGCCTAAGTTCATTCAGGTTATTACAGAGCACCATAGAAATTAAATAACTTTTAACAATCACATTAATATTTCACTTTTACTAAACAGGTACCGTCTTTTTGGATTGACATTTTGGAGTGGAGGGCACTACAGAGGGGCTGTGTTGGTGAATGGAGTATGGCATCATTATGATGGGCTGTGGGAGAGGAATTCCAGAGGGCAGGGACTGCAAAAATGTACAGAGAAGCCGTCCACTCCAAGTGGCTTCCTCCTCTCTCACTGTGTGTACATTTTCGAAAAGATTTTGCATTAAAAGGTGGCCTGTATGCTTTGATCTGTTGTAAGTGTAGAATAGTTTATAAATCACAAAAAGATAGATAATGAATCAAGATTTCACTGTTAAAAAAAGCAATATTTGTCTAAAAAAAAAATTCATGCAGGGGGTTTCACCTGAAAAAAAAAAAATTCCTGCACAAGCAGTGTGCGAAAAAAAAAAATTAGTACCAGCTGAAAATCCCCCACCCCCCCCATCACTTTCCTAATGGTCCGTCCCTTAGATTATCAAATGCCCCCACCTAGGGAAAATGTAAAAAGTTACCGTATTTTACTCTACTGTGTGGCAGCTTTCAAATGCTCTCGAAGCTGAGTCTGCAGACAGGTTGCAATGGAAAGCACAGCTTTTATTGTTATTCTGTAACTGCCTTACAACATTGTAAAAGAAAACCAATATTAAACATAATTGGGGAATCTTGCTCAGGAATCATTAAACCTAATTTATTATTAATGCAAACGAAACTCTTGCACAGAGCAGCAGGAATCTCTGATACATACCACACCAAAGACACAGTTTTGCTCGCATTTCAGGCAATTTATTATAAAGCTGTCTAAACATTCCACCTACTTTCGTTACTACATTCCATACATTCATAACAATTTCACTCACATAATATTCACTCATTTTTATTACTAAACATTAAATGTGGCCATTCAAAGTAATTGACCTCTGTTGAGCTCATTAGGGCTGGACCATTTCACTTGTTTTGGGGGGAGGGGGGAGCTGGAAAATTTCAAAAAAAGTTCCTGCATAGCAAAAGAAGAGAAAAAAAAGTATTGCGCAGTAGGCCAAGGGACAAAAATTTAGCGAGCCTTTCTACTCACAAGATCCTGTTAGACCAAATGAAAAGCTGATCTGTAATTTTTGTCATACTTTAATTTCTTTGTTTCTGTATTGATCTACAAATAAAAAATACAATTACCGGTACCGTATTTACTCGAATAAGCGCTGCCCTCGAATAAGTGCTGCAGCTGGGACAAAAAAGTTAATAAGCGCCACACCCCTGATGCTCTCACCGCTGATATTTTGGCTCTCGTTATTATGAACTCTCGGGTTTTTTTCACCTTGTGAATTTCTCTCATAAATCATGATTTACTACCAGTTTAGTATGAGTCCATAGGAAAATTAACAGATAGAAAGTGTACCGTTGAATAAAAATATAGAAAAAGTAAATTTATCGGGTACAATGTTTAAATAAGCGCCACACTTGTGGGGCGAAAAATTTAATACGCGCCGCGGCGCTTATTCAAGTAAATAAGGTATACAAGTTTTCATGGGATTTTGTTCATGTCTGTTTCCTTCCAATCAGTTCCTTTACTACCAAGTACACCAGTAATGAAATATGTTGCATAATTTTTAACATCAATTATTCCTGTTTATTTCCACAGGATGTCATAGAGATTTCATTAGCCACAGACAAATGACATTTTAGTCTGTCTCTGAAAGTAGAGGACAGAGAAAGGATGACATCACAAGGTTGTGGTTATAAAAGTTAATTTGGAAATTATTTCCAGTGACAGCACATTGATCAATGTTATAAAGAATACATTGGAATTTACCTGCTCTTTGCATGTATGCAGTGCAAGAGGCCTGCTTTCTTGCAATTGAAATCCAACAAAAACCAACACATAGCTCATTCAGTAAATACCTTTTTGAATGACTGTAATTGGCTTCACCTTTGAACAGGTAATGTGTGGATTTTCTGTTGTGGGTCCACCATCTGACTCCTGCGTGGTAGCCACTAATAATTCGCCATACACGATCAAATATTTTGTACAACTTCTCTGGGATGCTTTTATGCAGTTCCTCTGATTGCATGCAAAGTGGACATGCTGTCTTTATCCACACATGGAAATATGAATACATTATATAACTGTACACTGTACACAAATAGCATAGCTAATCTTGGCAGTGTAGAGTCAAGATACTTTTTAGCATGTAATGGCACAGTGTGATTTTCTGTGTCCTGGTGGCCCACAATGGGAACAGTGATTTTGTCTGCTTAATGCTTCTTCCTGTACTCATTGTTTTCTGGGGCACACTAGGTTGTGGGATAATTAACTGTTGCAGATTTTTGTTCATTGCTTTATCCTAGTCATCTGATATTTATAAATTTACCTTCTATGGAGTGCTAATGTCTGGTTGGTCTTCATTTTGACCACCATAACCTTCCTCATTTGGGCAACTGTTTGTACATGTGCTGAAAAGAAAGAAATTTATATGCACTTGTTTCTCTTCTAAAACCATGTGAAGGCAACTTAAATTTAGACTGCAATAGTAGGCTTTTCATTCTTTCTCAAACATTGATGTCATATATCCTACAGGCTGATTCAATAATAATAAATTATTATTGTAGTGTGCATGATTTTTCTTTGGTCATTTTCCTGTTGCCTCTAAAACATGTCATTTGTTCTTATTACAGAGCTCAGGAGCCTAACACTCGCCCTGTTGTCTGCGTTGATCTGCTCAAACCATACATGGCAAGGAATATTTCACTTTGTTTTTGGAGATGTGAAGTCTTTTGAGATCTGAGGAATTCAGCATCATAATGACACTGACTTTTTGTTGTGGTTTTGAAATATGTTTTATTGTTTATTAACCTTGAGCACCACCACAACAAATATTGAAATATTTTAACCATACAATGCACATCTGAGACTAAATTGAAACTCTGGGGTTGCTGCTAAATTATAAATGACTACAATGAATATTATTATTATTGCTGTAAAATTATATATTTAATAATTACTATTGTTAAAGGGAGCTAGTCTTTGGTTGTTTGGTTTTCTTAACAATATATGTTGCAATCTATAAGAGACGAATGTTTCTCCATTAAGTTTGGATAACAGGACTTAGTCTGTGTGTACTGTACTCTTTGAAAAAATTTAACACTGATCAACAATGATACCCAAATTGTCTTCATGGATAGTGGTGTTGATATCAACTTCTTCAGTCATTGCTTGTTCCTGCAATAGTGGTGATATACATGTAATAGTCACAGTTAGTTTGAGTTATTTAGTAACTGGTCACAGTTTGTTCTAATACATACCACAGATGTTGTTGATGATGAACTAATTGGGAGGAGTCTTGTTCGAGTTGTTGTCTTAAGGTTCTCTGTCAGTCTATCATTCAGTATTGAAATAGGTGAAGTATTCAAGCAGAATGAAAGCTCAAACTATACTGAGAATTAGTTGGTGTGAATGAAGCCAGCAGATATTTGGATAGACACTTTTTTGACAAATGATCAGTGTTCTCCTTATCAGGCGGTAACCAGTAAAATCTACCCCCTCAAGAAACAGTTCTTACTTAAGTTCTTTTAAAAAATACCGGTCAGGAATTGTCCCTTACCTGCTGAGCAAAAACTTTGGGAGAACACTGGTGATGCTGCCTAGTCATATCCTTTTTTCTCCCTCATCTCAAGTCAGGCCCAGCCCTTCTATTCATGTAATACTTCATGCTCTCCCGTAAACTGGGCTCAAGAATTATCTTCTGAAGAGCCTGAAAATCCGTAACACTCCTGTTAAACCAAGGAAGGGCATGCTTATCTGGTAACTCCTCCTGGCCACATTTTTCAGAGGGCCATTCATGTTCATGTACATTACAAATATGATGGAGGAGACCAATAATTCATTTATCCTACAAAAAAAAAAGGATTATACATAAGGTACCTACATAACATATGTCTATGGGTTACTGACC
>BLAZ01001279.1:367206-369706 GCA_014633955.1 Acropora tenuis
CAACTAGTAAACTAGAGGAAGTTCAATGATCTTAATAATTTCTAATTTGCAACTCATCTAAATACACACTTAAAACAACACTGTCTTAATACCTTCAATAAAGTGAATATTAGTGATCAACTATATTCATCTTGAAGTGAAAGCTTAGACTTGTATACGTTAAATCCTCACTATAGAAAGGATATTCGAACAGAATCTTACATGATTGAACTCACATTTTCTAGAAGCCATCAACAGAAAGAATGTCTACTGAGAAGTATAAAAAAGCTAGAGATAATTTTCTTTCCTCATGTGGGATTTTTTTTCATATATTTTTTTTCTCACTGAGGAGTCATGCAAACATCCAAAGTCACAATGAACAGCAAGGTACTGTCAAACAATAATAATAACAATAAAATTATTATTATAACTTATTTTTAAAAGCAAATTTCTAACATATTTGACTGTAGAATCTAGGATATACTAACTGCTTTGTTTAGACTGTCACTTGACAAAAATATCTTTCATCATCTATATTTCGTTTTTTTACCCTGCCACATCAGTTTATCTTGATCTAGAACAATTTCTTCAAAAATAAGCAGGCGAATATTAACGTTGAAAGCCGACGTTTCGGCATCATCATGACACCATTCTCAAGGCAAAGTGAGTCAGTAATGCGAAGACTTGATTTCTATTTTCTCTCACGAATTAGCATAATAACAAAGGATCACAGGTTTTCCAAGTAAACATCTTTGTGCGAATCAAGTCTGTCTGCACGTTTAGAGATGGTTTAAGTTTTCGTATAAAAAGCATATCATTAATTAGACAATCAAATTTGTTAACACATTTAGTCAGCACATGCAATTGTTCTAAAAGACAAGGAAGTACATTCAAGTTATGTTCATTGAAATAGTGTTTACAAAGTAATGATGAATTCTAATGCTAATTTGTAGAGACTATAAAAATCAAATCTTCGCATTACTTACTTGCTGTGCCTTGAGAATGGTGTCATGATGACGCTGAAACGTTGGCTTTCAAAGTTAATATTTGCTTGCTTACATCAGTTTATAATAATTACATCTCCTTTAAACCTAAATGATTATATGAAGAGGAAATGGACACTTCTAGCTAAGTTGGTGCCCTTTAATTATGAGCACTATTGCAATGGTGACAAGAAAATGTTGAAATTATAATACGAAAGTGAAGAATTAGTTAATTCATACAGGCATCAAGAGTTTCTGTTTCCTTTGTTGGGCACACAGCACATCATGGGACAGAGAGTGAGCACAAAGTCTCGAATGGCAGTCATATCTTCATTTGTTTACGTGCATATCGGTATTATTTGGTACTAAGTTCCAATATTCACATAAAGGGATGATGAGTGAAAACAATCCAGTAAGGTTGGCATTCAACAGTTGGTGCTCACTTTCTGTCCCCCAATACGCAGCTGCCTACAGAGAAAACTGGAACTCTTGTAGCCTCTATACATGTATAGTAAGGAAGTTAATGATATTTGGTTGGGTGGAACCATTTGCTATTTTTGGAATTAATGATATGTACAGCTTTATTATAAACATAACTGAAAGAAAAGAATTAAGAAAATAATGTTATAAAAGTTACACAAAATACAACATAGAAGTCCTTCTTCAAACCTTTAAGGTAATAGAAAAGTTTTTTCTTATTTGATATGTTTATTACAAAATTTTAACATAGGGTAGCATAGTAATGTTTGAGTTCACCCTTAAACTATTAATTCTTTTATGGTTTAGTACAAATCTATTAGGGGATATCATTCGAAAACTATTCACCACTATAACTTGGACCAATCTTCCTCATGTTTGTTTATCTTGGTCCTAATATTCATTGCAAACATATTAACTGCTATGCTACCACAAGTACTTGATGTCCAAAAATTTATTAACATGTGATCAATGCAACTTTATGAAGATTACATAACCCAGATTCATTCTGACTGTATCATGTTAAGCCCTCTTCATGTTTTTTCAGAAATTTTATGTCAGAAAATGTGGTGGTTTATAGATAACATAAGTGATCATATCCTTTGTCCAATTCCAATATTTTCAATGCAATCAATTTTGAGGTCATAATGCAGAATAAGTAATTCGATTTAATGCACAGACCAACTCTGCCTATTGATAGTGGACGTTTTGCTTTATTCTCTGATGTTGTGGAGGACTGCCAATCTCCATGTGTAATCTAAATTATATACAATAAATTTGATATATATAGATCAACTGAAATCAAAGAAACGCTGTACAAACAAAACCATATGTGTTAACGTGTCACGCAACAACATAAAGGTGACTATAAACGCAACTATTATTTACACATTGTATCTTACGAGAGCTGCAACACTACTAGAGTGGATGACTATCACAAACTAACAAGTGTTTGGGACTCTGAATGATTTATCTCCTCCTTGTGAGGTGAGCCACGTTTGAGAGCATCAAATCGTATCAACAGCCAAAGGAAATGAATCTAAAAAAGACCCAGTATTGAC
>BLAZ01001279.1:379706-382206 GCA_014633955.1 Acropora tenuis
GTACCTAAATCCTTTGACCGCTCTGTAAAAGCGTTTAGTCAGGATTATGACATTTTCTGAACCCCAAACACATTCAGAACCCTTGCTCAAATCCCTAAATCTTTTAAAATTTTGTGATATAATCCATGTTGAAATTCTTTCTTTTGTTTATCAGCGGTTTCATAAATTAATTCCATCTTGTTTTGCAGATTACTTCAAGCAAATATCCTCTGTTCATCCATATTATACACGTCAATCAAGTAATGAAAACCTGTTCAAGTTGTAAACCAAGTCCAGACCTCACAGTACGGTCTTCGTTCATTTTGTTTTTCTGGTGCAAAACTTTGGAATTCATTGCCTCTTGATGTAAAGAAGATTCCTCCTTTTTCCAGATTCCGTCAAAACATTAAGAACTTTATGATTGACAGGTATAACGATGATACTGTAATTAGTAGTTAATTCTTTAAAAACTTTTAACATTGTATCTGTTTTAAAGTGACTGCATGGATGTATTTGTAGATTGATATTTTCGCTGATTTTGACTTTTAGATAAATTATGTTTATGTGTTCAACAAGTTAATGTTAGTAGTTAGTAAAAGAAGTACTACTTTTTAACCCCAAAAAAATGTTATGTGACCCTATTCCTTTTGCTCATGATGTAATTAATTTGGGGCACCTACTCGATTAGTTTTACTAACTATTTAGGTGTCCCAAACTCTACACTGTAACAGCATATTAATTTACTTTTCCTGTTTCTCCTGTTTTGTTTTCGTTCAATAATATTGCCGGTAAATTTATTCTAACTTAATGTACAAAATGTTCTGTGTAAGTTAAATAAAATTGACTTGACTTGATTGATTTGACTTAATCCATGCGCTGGGGGTCAGGATTGTCGCTAAATTCATTTTACATAAACTTAGGTTGTTTACCGGGTGGAAGGTCCGTATGGAAAAAACTTTGTTCGAGGTTTTGTGAACGGCGCGAGGCCAAAGGGAAAAAGTCGTTTGGCTGAACGCTTCTTCCTCTGGATTGTAAAATTCACTTTTTCCGTATGACCCTTTTATGAAGTTGTAACAAGGTACCTATTGAATGTGATTCGCGGTTTGATTATAAGCAAGAGGTCCCGGATGTAAACCGCGGTATTGTTAAAAAAAACCCTGATCATCGGTCTCCATTCCGTTTTGCATGTAATGAAGCTAATTGATATTTGAATGCCTGAATAATCTTTTCCTCAATGAAATACACGTCTACTGATGAACACGTCACTTTCTTTAACCCTTTATTATGTTTCTTGCACATTTTTCATTACGTAAGTGTGTTCATAAGTATTTTCGCAACATTTTGAATAAGTCAAGTAAGCCATGATCATCGCAGTTATGAACGCAATTTAAGCAATTGGGTAGAGAAGCCTGAAAAAGTCAGGACTTCAACGGGGTTTGAACCCGTGACCTCGCGATACCGGTGCGACGCTCTAACCAACTGAGCTATGAAGCCACTGACGTTGGGAGCTGGTCATTTGTGAGTTCTAGTGAGCCCGTCAAGAATGGATGTGGAGTGATATATGAAATGTTTCATATATTGAACTGCGGATATGAAATCAAGTAAGCCATGATCATCGCAGTTATGAACGCAATTTAAGCAATTGCGTAGAGAAGCCTGAAAAAGTCAGGACTTCAACGGGGTTTGAACCCGTGACCTCGCGATACCGCTGAGATGCTTTATGGAAGAAATTACCACAAATGTCTGTCACTTGAAATTTTCGTATTGCTGTTAATACAACATCCTAAGGCGTAATGATAGTTGTTTAGGAACAGGTCAGGAACGAACGAAAAGATTCTCATTACCTCATTTCATGCATGGATGTGTTAACCTCAATCCATCATCTTTCACTTTAAGACCTATTGGTATCAGTAGTTAATTATTCCTGAGAATTAATAATTGTCAATGATTGATGTTAATAAAGATTCCCATTCCTGTAAGTGGAGTTCAGTGTGAAAATTATTCGTTTCACTGAAGAAATGTTGGAGAAAAAATTAATTTGCAAGTGGCAAGTACAAGTGAAAGTTCAATACTCTTCGCAGTGGGTGCATGCGGTCATATTAGCCATATTTAGCTTGGGTGGCCTGTGATCGCCCGCGTAAGAGTGGTGGTTTCTTTTAAAAATGGCGTCGGAAGGATACTCTGCGAAGTCTTACGTATGATAAATTTATATGTTCGGCCAAATCTGCTTTTTTGCCGTGGACCCTTCGTTGAACTTTGCCACAAAACGTCATCCTGATTTCTGAATAAGCTCAAAGCATCCGAACCTGTCATATTTACGGTATGTCTTGTGCTATAGTGCTGTTGACTTTAATTTTTGTAATTTTTGTAATTTTTTTAATGTGGCAGTCGGTGAAAGTCATATAAATCTAAGAAAAACAAAACAGCCAACAAACGGTATTCTGTTTCAAGTGTTACATGACAGAAGGTTTTTACTCCAAGGATAACCCCAGTTATTGTGATTTTTCTGCATTTATTGTTG
>BLAZ01001279.1:453823-458823 GCA_014633955.1 Acropora tenuis
ATGAAGACACAAACTTACCAAAAAAGTTGTAACGCTTGACCTCACCGTCTAATTGCCCAGCTTGACCCATTCACTGCCCGCTGTCACTTCACCGTCTGTTCCCTTTTTCGACAAGCAATTGGTACACACGAGAGAGCAATGTGAAAGCTAAGCTTCCACTTCCGTTAGGACGCATTACGTTCACAATGTTTCCTAAACGATTTCGATAGCACCGCAATTTGCTGATGTGAACAAAGCAGCCTCAGCGAACAAGCTACATGGGAAGTTTGCCTGAAACTACTCAATCCTCAACGGGTCAGTCAATAAAACCCACATTGACGCCGCCTTTTTTCGTCGTCAAATATGCGAATTTGTGACATCCTCATTGGCCTCGTCGTCGTGGAAGCTTAAGCTCCCTATTTACTACAGCGGGGTCGCGCTGCCATCAAAACCTCATATTTGGAAACATGGCGTTTTTGTTTTAAATCACGTGAAGATAATGTGCTTAAACGTGTGACGCACGTGCAGCACGGTTCTTTTCCTCATTTAACGTCGTTGAATTACTACAGCAACGACAACGTCACAAACCAATGATATGATTTGTTGAATATGGAAAATAATCGTGCTGCACGTGCGGGACGCACATTCAAATTTTAAAATTTCACTTTTAGACAAGATCGCGAGCCCACGGCAGTAAATTTTGCAATCTCTGTCCAAATTTCAAATTTGTTCGTGACAATCAAGTGAAACGACAGTTCACCCATTTATTACAGTGACGTGGCACACATGGAATAATTTCAAAACACGTAACCTAGTAAGAAGTTCTATTTTAAGGTGATGTTTTTGTTACAGGAGTCGTCGTATCTAAAGCTACTCATGCGCCGTTTTTACTTTAAGGTGATGTTTTTGTTACAGGAGTCGTCGTATCTAAAACTCCTCAAGGGCCGTTTTTATTTTAAGGTGATGTTTTTGTTACAGGAGTCGTCGTACCTAAAACTCCTCATGGGCCGTTTTTATGTTAGAGACGTTTAAGTCGTCAAGACGAATTTAACGTCTGAGACGTTAAATTCACCTGTTAAGTGGGTCTTTGAGACGCACTTAAAAGAAGACGTTAAAGTCGTCAGACGTTCAATGCGTCTGTCGTGTTTACCATTTTTATATTAGACCGCGACGCTGAAGTCGTCTCGAGACGGCTTAAACGTCTTAGACGACTTAAACGACTCTAACACAAAAACGGGCAATATCTCGCCTCATCGAAGTTTGCATCGAAAGCAAGTAAAAGGAAAATAGGAAAATTCGAATGACCACGGACGGTATGATTGTGCGATGGTAAAATTCTTGCTAAAACAAGTACTCGTTCATACTTCTCTATTTCACGTTATATATTAATTTCCTCAACATTAACTTTGATACACTAAAAGTGCGCAAATTTTGCCAAAATTGCACGGACACCTTTTAGCTAATCACAATCAATAAGCGAGCCACGTGCTCACGCTTCTTACGTGCCGAGTTCTGATCGCACGAATCATCTCTTGTCGATCATTGGTCATTTTTTGGACTTAGGTCAGGGGTCAAAAACAAAACCAACGCTTACTAATTTATAAACGTTCACTGAAATAAGCTATGGAAAGTCTCTCTCCGGAAAGAACAAAAAGCACAATGACGGGTGTTCAAACAAAACAAAAACTAAAAAAATGGGGTGATCATGCAAAATTCCCAGGAAATGATGGGCTGTAGGTCGAGCTTGCCTTCGTTCCTGCGAAAGGAATGTGAAGTTGAAGGGATCAATTCATCGATGGTTGTACCAGCAGCCATTCAACTGCGAAATGAACCTTGTGGTAGATCCTTTGTACGCTGATTAACTCAACTGAATTCAGTTTCTTTTTTCTGTAATTCAATTTTCCTTTCCGCTGAAATATAGTGACCACCGCAGAACACAAACTCTTGCTCTGTCTAAGACGGCTTGAAAAGAATCCATAGCTGGTCGCACGTCGAGAAATACGAACTCACCCGTCTTGTAAGCATCTTCGTCGCCGATGTCGTAATAATCGATGATGTATCGGACTTCGCGACCGCATCGGTCGACGACCCAGTCGTGACGATCAAACGGTAACTCGTACCTGAAAATCGATTAAGGTGATAGTGTTATCGCCAACTGTACTGGGATAAGATCACAAGAGAAGAGTGTTCCTAAGGGCTGACTGAGCTCCTCAGCACAGTCACAAAAAGTCTCTCACTTGCCATCGTTGCAGTTCGATTTCCTAATTATTACTGAAGCAATCACTGACGTGATGAAAGATGCCGGGGTCACACGTGACGTGTCCTTTCCCGATTGGTTAAGGTGGTGAACCTTTGTTTTGGCGCGTAAGGTGCTTCTATTTAATACTGTATTCAAATTGTTACTGTGCTTACCGCAAGACCAAGGCTCCGTTGGGAACCTCATCTGTAACAGGCAGAAAATATCTTTTTTTTTGCAGAAAGTGCCTCGTAACCAATTCTTAAAGAAGTGAGTGTTGCTTACCCAAGCCAGCTTCTTATTCTTGCTCTTGGGGAAAACTCTTTGGCCTTTCCTCTAAAACTCAGAAGTTTCGGTGACCTGCATTCACTGCGAATTAAGAAAAGTGAAGAAATGTTTGCACCATCACCAGAAATATCCTTGACACCAAAGGTTACTTTTTCTTTTTAGTTTTGGCGCAGTCAAATCCGAAGGATCGTCGAATGATCTAAACTTGCAAAAAATTCCTCTGGCTCTCAGGACACCACAAAACGCATGCATGTACAAACCCTAAAATAACTTTTGAGCCCATGTGCATGTGATAGAAACCAACCATGGGTTACATCTTTTAAATTTAAGATTAAAGTTAGATACACTTGAGAAAATTTCTAAAAGTAGGTATTTCAAGCTGAAAAAATGCTGGAAGCTGGAAAGCTTCTTCCAGCTGGAAAGATGAAATTTCACAGCTGTCAGACGATCAGGCTGCAGACATTTCCCAGGTAATGGTAGATAATGTAAGTAGCCAATTTGGCTATATTACAGTTGCACGCGTGATTGTACACGTGATCCTTTTTCTACATGGCACGCCACGTTGACATTTTTTTCTTTTTATGCAATGAGGCTACGGTAAATTTATACTAAAACTCGCCTTCGTTTTCTACGAGCGATCTGCTTGTAGAAAACTCGGGCGCGTAGTCTAATTGTTAATTAGTATCACCCAACTAGTGGACTAATGCAAATCCTGCCTTTTGATTGGCAACACTACTAGAGGACTACCAGTACTTGTCATCGAGTAGCGAAATTCGCGCCGCCTTCTTTCGTTTTATTCCCAAATAAACATTTCTTCAACTTGCATTTGCTAACTTTATTATTGCTTTTTCTGTCTGACTAGTTGGGTGATACTAAAACAATTAGACCCTTCGCCCTCAAGGGCCACGGGTCAACCTAATGTGTTACAGACCCGTAGCCCTTTCGGGCTACGGGTCTAATAGTTATTGTAAATTAGCATATCAAGAAATAATTTCTTTTAAAAATCTAAATAAGGTTTTTGTCAACAGTATTCCTGCTTCATACACTACTGTTTTTGTATGAGCCATTTAGGTGTCTCAAAGTCTACACATTTAACATAGCATAGAAATAAAAAACTTCTTCCTTCTTATCTTTTTATGTCCAAGTAGCAATGAATTATTGCACTATAAGTTAATCGTTTTTTCTTTCTTCATTTTCTTTTCATAACAGATGTTTTGTATTCATTTTATTGTAATAATCTTGACCCTTATAATAACCAATAATTAATTCAAGTGAGTATCAATTTAATTATTGATAATAACTTGAGAAACATTAAAAAAATGCTAGCTTTAAATGATATACTTACTTGAAATGGAGTGCCTCCCATTTGAGTATTTCCTCCCATGCTGCTTCATTGTTAGCATTGTGTATTTTGATAATATGATCCATATCCTTGGGTTGGACTTCATCATCTTTCCATTTCCAGCCCTTACGGAGCATCGCATTCCAAAACATCTGCTGTGAAGGGTACATCCAGTTCTCATCCTTATCCAGCCCCCCTCGGGGAATGGATGACACCTGTCTGTTTGTAGGCAAAGGAAATGGCTGACCGGGGGAGGGTAGCTGGTTTGGAGGAGGCATCTGCAACAACATCACTTAAGCAGTCATTAAATGTGTCAAAACAAAAATTTATTTTATTATTATTATTATTATTACTTTCTCAATCAAACAGCTATACCCTTTACTTTACAGTAACACTTTCTTGATCCAAACTCCATGCTAACTCCAACAAACCCACTCTCTGCTGGATTTCCCCCTAAGTCATTTACTATTACCTAATTCAAACTTCCTGATAACTCAACTTATCTTGCTTCAAAGTCACCATTTCAACTTTAACTCTGGTTGCCAAAGGTCAGTCTGTGAGCCTAAAAGTGTTAGAATGTAGCTGATTTATGTGAACCAGTTACATCTACAATGTCCTACTTTTCAGACTGATGAAGATCATCAAAGATGTCCAATGTCACATCATCTAATTCTGGAAAGTGCATTAAACAAAAACCAAACCCAGGGGTGTAGCCAGGATTTTTCAAAGGGGGGGGTCACATTGTGTCAAAGTGAGGGTACTCACCAGATTGTCATGTCTACCTTCATGCCGTGTTTTGGCTTAATGTGACATGTTTCGGATGTTGTAGGTTGTTTGTTAAAAAAAGGGGGGTCACGGGCACCCCAGGACCCCCTGGCTACGCTCTTGAAACCCCAGCACAAGCTAACCAAACAAAGAGAAAACATCAACGTTGAGGTAAACCCTGAAACCTTAATAAATGATTTGAAAATCAATATGATTATTTTACCATGTTTGTTGGATCCAGCACATCAGAATTACTGCCCATTGTGCTACTGTCACAGCCACTAGCAGTAACAGGACACTGGCTGGTTTGTACATTTGCCCTGTTCTGTGCTGGACATTCGCTGACCGACAGCTGTGATGCACTCTTTGGTGACGGTGAAGGATGTTGAA
>BLAZ01001279.1:488085-490585 GCA_014633955.1 Acropora tenuis
CCGACAATTGATGTGCGGTCATTAAGGCTCTGCTCGCACGAAAAACTATCACTCCTTGAAAGAAACAATGGAGCTCTTGAGCTTGAACGTTTGTTCCCAGTAAAGACCACGTGATATTCTCCACGTAAAGGAGCTATTCCCTCAGGTATCATCACGTGGTCTGTGAAGGGGTAAATGTACAATTCAGACCACGTGGTATTTTCTTAATTTATGCGTTCATGCGCATGTGCAGAAGTGAAGATGAAACGGCAAAAAAACCATTTCATTTCTTCAGTTTTTTTTTATTGCGAAATGAGCGACTTCGGAGTTAACTTAATTCTTCTCGATCTAACTTTCGGTATTGCGTCAAGTTTTAAAAAGTGGACGTAATATCATAAAAAGGAGTAACGCAAGGTGAAAGCACATTTCAGCGACCCCGAGGTATTGCCTTCACCGTGCGCATGCGCACAACCAATATCACCCGGGCAGGTATCAGACAACAATATCATAGACTACTACTTTCAAAACAATGACAATTAAGCTGCCGGTGCCAACCACTAGTGGTTTCCAAGGCAACTACTTGATAATTTAGCCAGGGTTTCCTTTGACAACAGAAGAGCTCATTTGCAGCAATACCACAATCAAGGACCAATATGAGGGCGTAACAAAACCTTGGTAATTAAAGGCAGAAAGATGGCGATATTGATCGTGTTGTGGACATTTGAAGGGCTCTATTAACGCACCATCTTCGATGCGTGAAATTTCAATAACTCGGAAAGCAACAGTTGTTGTCTGCGAGTAAATGCAAAATCCAACTGGAGGTCTACTATTGCGGCGTGCAAGTATTGCAACGCGGACTCGAGAAACTCAGCTCGTGAACTCAGACCTTTTTGAATATTGCCAAACGCTATCGCTTTGTGAATCCGGTTTCAAAGTGTGACTCCACTTGTATATTTGCCTTGGTACAAAGTATAGTCTCCGCCTGGGCAAACCAGACTGTCAATAGAATACAGCAATGTGACCACAAGCACTTTATAGAGGAACACATTGTGCAGAATTCGTGTTAGATTTATTTCCTTATTAGGTGTTAATTTTGAAGGACATGGTTCGTGCGCCAACAGAAATATCGAGTTTAAAGTCCTTGACGGTCACGATATAACAACTTGGAACAAAACCAAACGATGCAACCTCACAAACGTTTAGGATCTTTCTTCACACTCCTTTACATGAGAAAATAAGACAACAACATAAATAAGGTTTCCTCTGAGAAGAAAATGCTCATTACCAAAACGAACCTAAGATCATTCGGTCGGTATAGCTCTGATTTGACTCTACACTGAGCTAGTTGAGGGACAATTCAGGATTTTCGCGCCATGTAGTCCCAAAGAAAGCGTATTTTGTCCCCGTCAATAGTAAACTGGCCATAGAATCAATCCAATCCGCTGCTTTTTCAAATTTCATATACTATTCTCTACATTATGATAACGCAAAAATGTGTAGTAACCGGTAGAAAATGCTACAAACCGAACAGTAACCGATTGCTCCATGAAAAGCTAAGCTCTTCCATAAGAGCCCAAATGAGGGACACCCCATTTAACAACTACCAGGATGTGCTTCTTCAGCAAAGCTCAAAAACCGGCAAAGCGCCTTTCCAAGTTTGTGCTACTTCACCAATGCAACTTTTGAGTCTGTGAACGGTTAAAACTGCATTTACTCGAAAATCTAGCAAAGAACGTTAATATCACATCGTCCGTCGAGATTTATTTGTCGCTCCGAACATTGTCGAAGGCTTCAGGAAAAGCTACTTCTTTACGCGCCCGAAGACAATGCAATAATTGGTTTGCAAAACCCAGTTACATAAAACGACAGTCGATGCTCTTTTGAAAGCGATATATTGTGTCTCCATTTGTGAATGAAATTCGACAATTCAAATGAGCAGTACCTCTCTTCATTGGTACTTTTTTTTTTAAATTTTACTGATGTTGTGCAAAGTGGATGAAATGATGGAATTGTGGAAGAAACCTGTAATGAAACCACTGAAATGAAATCATCTGATCTATCAAGCGTACTTCTCTGTGATGTTGTTTGGAAATGATACTCTTCAAAGGTGTTTGCTCGAAATGATCCAGCGTGCATGAGACAGCTAAATCGCAAAGACCACGTGACATATCAATTTCTAATTACCCGGATTTCTGTGTCCGTTTACTCATGACACAAGGTATCATTACATGACAAAAACCACGTCTTAATGAAACTACTAATTCTCATTTAACGTAAACTTACTGATGCTCTGACATTGAGATGAGAATTGGAAAATTGATTTGCAAAGCTAAACTTACCTTCAAAAAATACATTAGCTGATAACTTTCCAGATTCTCATCACCTTCCTGATCTTTAATGCAGCGGCACTGTTGAAAGAAATTGCGTGTTGATCAGTTTTGACAAACGAAAGGGGTGCAATCACTTGGATATTTTGCACCATGTCTCTCATAAGGGAATGTATAATTAATGACTGACAAGA
>BLAZ01001279.1:500585-503082 GCA_014633955.1 Acropora tenuis
AAGGAATTTCCATTTTATAAACCTCTCTCTAAGTGCAACTTTTATTACAAGAGTACTTAAGAGTATCGGCTCAAATAACCTTTTGAAGATGTTTTAGTACAAAAATACCTGAAAGGACTACTAAAGATAGGGAGTAATTACTGCAAGGGGCTGTTAATTAGCTTGCTTGGACCTGAAGAAGTGTTCATTCGGTGATTTTAATCTGCCGCAAGCTGTATAAAGTGACTAAGACTTAATAGGAAGGACAGCACAAAAGAGAAGTCCAAATTGTTTCATTTGAAAAGCTTCAATTCGGTGTGCGGTTTTCTGTTTGTCTTTCTTTTTTTAGTTACACGTACGGACAAAGAAAGTAAAATCAAAGTGAGCTAATGAGTGTTGTTTCGATGGTCACAAAGCGAAACTACAACTAGCGTTTCCTTATTGGCCCGGTTACTTTTCGGGGTCAAACAGCATAAGGCGGATCGGCGTTCTGTTGGAAAGTCTTGACCTCAGTACATGAACTTTAAAAACATTTGTTGACAAACTAGTAGTACAGTTAAGACAAAATTGCGACAGTTGCATCGAATCAAAAGTAAAGCATAGCTCTCACATCAAAGGATATGCTACTCAGTGCTAAATCGTTTCTGCCCATATACTTGTGAAGTTCTAATTAAGACTGAATTTCCCAGACTTATTTATGACACTTAACTGGGGACAGATACTAAATTTGAACTGACTGAAATGCCTGCTTCTAAAACTCGGGGTAAAGAACACAGCGCAATTGCCAACAAACGGGAATAAGTACCAAAAGAGGAAAAAACAAAAAACAAAAACAAAAAAAAACAACAGTCCTGGGCAAATAAGATGCTCAAAGCGGCACACAAAACTGTCTGATTCATGCCAAGGTTGGATTAATTTTACTACTCCAACGGCCAACATCGACAACAATCAACAATTATAGACTTAAAACTTTCCAAATCTCCTCGACACCTATAACTCTACCATTAAGACGATTGGATGGTACAAAGGACAAGCAAATGTTAAATCTTCACTTTAGGTTGCTCTTTATTTGTATGAACAATGGACGCCGGTTTTCGATAAAGAGATTACAATTTGATTTGATGCTGAGACTTTCAAATGGAAATTTTCCAACGGTAACGCACTAACAAGAATGAGCTAATTAGAACCGTCCATTTCCACAACTAACAACTAAGAGGTAGCCCACAAAGAATTTCTTGTTTCCGCACTCAAGAATCAAGGTTTCATTTTAAACTGCGCGCGCAGTGAAACTAAATCCAGCGTTTTGCTTCGAGCTGTAAGCTATCAGCGAAATTCGTTAACTTTCAAAGAAGACGCAAATGAGAGAGGAAACGTTTGCTCAAAAAACCATCAGAGCGTTTTGCATGACTTCTTAATCAGTGATCAATACCAAGGTCTTTCGAAAAGGATGATATTTACTGCAAGGAACTGGTACGGGAACAGCATGACTCAATAACCGACGTTCACAGAATCTTCGAGAGTACGCGATTTCCCAAGCACCAAGCTCCGCGCAAAACCAAAAGACAGGAGAAAACCAGAAGCACTTGTGTGTGCATTTGTCGATGGTAACGTGACGATGCAAAAAATTTCAGCGGCCTTTATGCAATTATTCAACGACTCTGACGCATGAAAAGCACTTAAGTTATATTAACGCTACTTACACGGACTATTCGGCGCACGAAATGACAACACAAAAAACCAGCCGCATGTACACACAATAGGCTACTCGAAGCTCTATTGTATGACGAGTATAAGTTCCGGAAGTTGGGCCATCAAAGAGGGCAGCTTCACTTGACGCAATTTTCAAGTTCTTGTGTTACAAACATCGATCTTATTTTACAACACTCCTTATCCGCTTCTTCATATGCAAATCTCGATTCCAGACTTTTTTTTTAAATCCAAGAATGACTCACCACTTGAGTCAAATCGCGGAAAAGATGTGTGATATGTTAGCAACAGGTGAAAGTTTAAAAGATATGGCACTGATCGGCAAAGAACCGATTCTTGAAACCACTATAGGCAAGATTGTAACTAAAGCTAAGGACTCTAAAAGGCGCATTTTGCCGACAAGTGTATTGCGGTTTAACTCATCGAGTTGATAGATAACAAAAAAGAATTATAATAATAGTGGTTGACCACCAATCAGATATGTGCAAAAAAAAAAGAGAAAACCGACAAAGAAGCAGAAACAATAGAACACTCTTAGAGGACTTTTCCTTCGAAACTGTTTCATTTAATAAACTCAGGGAAAACGTTCTTTGCTATAATGCCATTATGTAGCAGCTCCTTTGAGCCGCTTTATTAGGTAGTCATTCGCACTTCGAGTCTCCTGAAATCTTAAAGAGAGAGCGTACCAGCAATGAAATGAAACAATACGCCACTGAAAGGGAGAACGGTGCGAAGTACCGAAGGGAAGTCGGAGGAAATCGGAAGGAAGGAAGGAAGGAAGGAAGGATGCTTTATTTCAACTCGGGTTGAT
>BLAZ01001279.1:503092-505592 GCA_014633955.1 Acropora tenuis
CGGTGCAGAGAAGAGAAACCAACAAAAAAGAAAGAATTGTGCAATCGGAAAAACTGGCCTTATGAAAGAACGCTTACTTTTCCCCGACCCAAAGCTCTCTCAACTGTACAACAGGAGTCGAACCCATGACCTGGCAATTTATACTAAGGGCGTTTGAAGAATGAGCTAAAGAAGAATGGTGCGAGCTATGCCATGAAGCCAGGTTCACATGAACAAGATGGAAACGACGATTACAAACATCTACTTTGAGATGAAAAAAAAAAAATGTGACTACTTTGCGTCTTGTTCTTGATGAAACTGAAATGCTCCAAGCCAAAGAATCCGGCGCTAAGACGAAAGGCGAAAGATCACAGAAGTTGCTGAAACAATAATTATATAGAGGCCGTGAACATGAACAGTCACGGTTGTGAAAAAGCTCTAAGTAGTACAAAGACAGCTGAAATTTTCTTTCTTTCATAATCTTCTCTCTTATAATTGAGTCTAAAAATTTAAGAATTATATACAACTCAGTGCTAGAGTGGTGGAAACGCAATCGCTCTTTTCACGGCTTTGAGCCCTTTTTACGCTTCAACTTTTCTTTTGTAACATTGGTACGTCCATTCTTTTCTAACTGCGATGATCATTCCCTCTAAAAGACTGGAAACCTAAACTGGAAGTGGTTGTAATGGTAACCGTTGGATTATTGTCATTCTACTTACTGCCGTTAACGCCTTTCTGCTTTAACAAAAAGCGAAAGAAGTAGTGCTCTAGGCTTAAAAACCTCAGTTTTATCTGAGAGCCGTGATTATCTTTTTTGCTAGATCTTTTAAGGTTGAGGAGGGATCTTAGCTCTATCGACAAGGTCTTTGAGTGATTTGTCCATCTCATGAGCGATAGTGAGGGCATTCAGAAAAATTCGTGCAAGGTCCGGGTTGTTGGCGATCAAAAACCAGTTCTTCATAGGGCCCGATCTCTGAGTTTCGGTACACCTGGCGTTTCAGGTGATGACCAACGGTAAAATGTTTTTGAGTGTCTTTCGTTTGTATTTCAAAACGTTATCTTAAGATGAGAATTCGACTTCGGGTTTTATTTTAAAAACAAGCTCTTGAGGGTAGCTGCGCTCGAATAGGCGGGCGGGATTTAAAATCCCGTTTATTTGACTCGAATCTCTCTTTGATTGAGTTCGTTCGTAACAAGCGCAGTGTCTCCTTTTATGGGCCCCTATCGGTACCCAGTATATTATGACTTTTAAAAACAATAGCGGCAACAAAACGTCATCTAAAAGTAAGCATTTACCTGACATTAATTAAGCTTTCTGTGATCATTCCGCCATTTCACTTGCCTTTTTGAGCTGTCATGTGAAGTAGGTATCAGGTAGAAACGGCAATGACCTGAGAGAGGAAAAGAAAAAAATTTGAACGGAAGACACCAATGAAATGAACAAAGATGTATGCCGCATGTTTTAACATCAATATATATATATATTTTTTTTTTCTTGTGGCGTTTTACCATAGCTGTGATGTAGTCTCAAATTTCCAAGGAATTTTAGCTTTAAACTGAGGAAATAACGTCACTAGGCTTCGTTAGTGGAAATTGGGTCAGGACAACGAAACTGAGGAACCTTATTATTTGAAACAGGAGATAGCCTACTTAGAAGAGCGACAGGAAACTCGCTTTCAGGTGCAATTATTTGTGCCACCGTATCGATTTTTGCATCTAATCTCAATAATGTTGTGCGACAAGGACGGAAGTTTATCACAGGATAGGCACGAAAGGTGTTTTTGAAGTAAAAACAGAGAAATTAGGATTTTTTTGGTTGCATGTTCGTCTTGTCTTCAGACCCTCAATTTGGTAACATCACGTTGACGTTTGGCAGAATGCGAGTGGCAATGAAATGTACAAAAACCGTGTTGCACGCGCAGAGAGACACGATTTGTTCTCGTATGGAACCAATAATATTGTTGTTAGGCAAAATCTGCACCCCGCAGGTGTGGACCAATGGACCTTTTTAGCCTGCACGTTTTGTTTCCTCGTTGCGTTCCACGTGACCCTACTCTAGGGAATGGTCATAAGCACGTGCAAATGTACTCATAACTTAAGAACACACAAACGGAAAATTGCCATCAGTGCACCACGTGGTCTGAAATGAGGAAAGCAAAACGTACTAGGCTAATTATAAAAAGGTTCATTACGCTTTTCAACGTGAATGAACGACAAAATGCTGATATTGTCCAACCAAAGCAATGATTGTAGCCAAGACTGAAGGAGGAGATAATGATTTTTTTCGAAATCAACGTTACCAAGCTTTGTAATAATAGCAATTAGACACAATTTCATTTGAACCTCTTGACTAACATCTGCACACAACAACACAATTTTCTTTCGCTTAACCAGGCGCAACTCTTTGCTACGCCAGATCTTAGTTAACCGATACAATACTAACAGAGGTGTGTTCTTGTCAGCCGAACTCGCGAACACCTTACTGGAATCACATTTTATTTATCATGTGAGTCGGAAATTT
>BLAZ01001279.1:515592-518107 GCA_014633955.1 Acropora tenuis
GTGTATGAAAAAGTGAACAAGATCTTTTTATTAAAACTTGGTCGTTGAAAGCATTGCCCCCCTCTTAAAAAATCTTTGAATCTTGTGTCTGAAGTTGTACGCACCATGTTCAAGAGGACATGGTTCGCACAAGAATGAAACATTGGTGATGGTACTGGGCAAGTATTTGCTGTAGTTGGTGAAAGTTCAAAATATTACAGTATGATCATAGTTGGCAACTGTGTGTGTTTAACTGGCTAAAGGATAAATGTCTTTGAGGAATACACCTAAGGTTTGCTTTTTCATGTTTTTTTGCACGTCTCTCTCGTGTTTCCAAATTGACTTCCAAGAACATGGTGGCAAGTTACTTGTTAAGTCTTGGAAACTCTCTCTCCACAAGCATGCTCAATGCTTGGTACCCTTAACATTTCTTGCGAAATACAATGCATGTTGCATTGACGTAAGACAGGAATTTTTTTTTAACAAAATCACTTTTCGATTGTTTAGCCCAAACAGAAACCCAGAGGAAACAGGTCTTCCAAGAGGGACCTTCTGAGTGCCGGAGTGACACGACCACTGTCTGAGTTTACCTTCATTGACGAGTATCAGGCAAGAAAGCGACAGAAGACGTTAGACACACTTCGGCAGACAACAGAGAAGAAACTTTCCCTGGAGAATGGTTTCAGCCCGTATGACGTGCAGAGAGCATGGTACGGTACAGAAGCTCTCTGTGGGCCGTTCAGCCCTCCACCAGTGCAACCAGTGGCAAGGGCCAGCACACCAACACCTGAAGAGGAACAAGGCTCATTTCGTTACACTCAGATGTTGAGCACAATGGAAATCCCAACTTTTGAGGACACTTTGAAGCCACTGTCGGGTGCTTATTCCACATGATTGACACACTTAGGCCTTTTGGCCGTCAAAGGAAAATGGTCAATTTTGTGAAAAGGCTGACAAGCCTTTTGTGACAATGCTGCAGAAAACTGACTTGCTGCGAAAGTACCAAGTCTGTACTCTGTTGAGAAACAGTATTCCATACAGTCGTTCACACGTAAAGGAATTATTTTCACTGGGGAGTGTCAAGCCAGCAGTGTATTGCAAATTAACTTGGGACAGAAGGGTGATATGTAGATATCCATAACAACTTTGTATTATTGGACTTGACGAACCCATGTTTATTGGCATTCCAAGTTATGTTTTTGCTACAGAAGTGAATAATTGTTTTTTTTTGTCTTTGTTTGTTTGTTTGTTTGTTATTTTCAAGGTTCTACATTATAAGAAAGGAATTTTATGAAAGTTGACTACTTTAAGGGAATGCTCAGGTTATGGTGGGGAATTATTCAATGAATGAGTATTTTTGTATGTCGGAATAAAGTTTTATAGCAATTCGTTTATACATACAGAGAAATGAAAAAAACTCAATTGGCATCAAATGAATATGCTGAAGTGAAAGAGCTGACACCAAATTTATTTTTTTGCTACAATTTAACATGTAAATCTTGCATGAAAATAATTATTTAATGCTGTTGTAATGAGTGATAATTAGTGTCTGCTGATGCTGCAATGAAAAGTTGTATTTTAATTTGAGAAAGATGAAGTAGGGAAGGAATTAAGCTGCTGTTTGTTTGTCTTCGATATTTTGGAGATAAATGACTGTTGTTATTTTCATGAAAAGAAGAAGAGATCAAGAGTGTTGTTACAGAGAGCAGCAAGGTCATGTGAATGCCAAAGAAGCAACAGAATGCGTTAGATATTCTTTGGCAGACATTGGAGAAGAAACCCATTTCAATTTTGTGGCATGCAGCCCAGCACTGCACAAGGCTAATTTGTTGATCAAAGACGAACAATGAAACACTAATCAAAAGAATTAAATTTTCCCTTTGTTTGTGTGCTAATTATCCCTTTGAGCCTAAATTTTGAGCGGAAATTCGTGAGAATTTTATTGATGCTATTGCCAACAAGTTTAGTAGGGAAGATTAGCCATAAATGAAAGGACAACTTGGTGGCTACCGTTCATTTTATGAAAGCAATCTATGACAATGTTGAGCTGTGTGGCATTCGGCTTATGCATAAATAAAAAAAAAATATCTCAAATGAAAGCAAAATTAATTATTCCTTTTTTCTGTTAATTTTTTGAAGAAATTCCATAGGTAATAATTTTAGCATAATAAGATTGATAGTATCCAATATAACTTGCAAAAATGGTTTATGAATGGTTTACTTCACTCAGCTTGAGCTGTTTATTAATGAACACTATTGTTCATGTTACTTTCAAAGAGTTTTCCACAACCTGCTGATGGGTGCAATATCAAATGCTGTAATTTTCTTAACCTTTTCTTACAGTTCAGTTACCTTGAAACTTGCCAGAAGGGTTTCCCTAAGAATTGCTCAAAACTGTTGATTGTGATTTGAAATCAAATGATGCAATTTTGAAATGGCAGTCTTGTGAATCTTGCCATGTTCTGTATGTCCATCAGGGTGGCCATGAACCCAAAATTATTATCGCTACAATGTACTATACAGTAGTTCATATTAA
>BLAZ01001279.1:518422-520922 GCA_014633955.1 Acropora tenuis
TTTATACTGTAGAAAACGTGTAAACTAAGGTGTCCATTTTCTCGTTTATTTTCCTGTAACTTGCTAATGTTTGCAAAAACTGTGAATTTGCATTAGATGTGGCTTTTCACTCTGCAACTTTCTAGGTCTTAGTGTGTATAACCATTGAGATTTGACAGTTTATCAATCATTTTTCCAGAAAATTTTAATAATTTTGCAACATGCTCAATTATAATGATTGATATCTGTACCTCTGTGAAAAGTTGAAATGGTCATCTAACTTAAAAATAATTAAAATGAATGATAATACATTATGTTTTAGTGATCTTCTATTTGCTTTAACCCCTTAACTTCTGTAAGTGCCATTGAAAGTTTGTCTCTTTTGTACAAGGCTTCAACTGAGAAAGTTGGAATGGCTGGCCACAGTTCCCTCTTTCTGGTATACAGTATCTACAATGGGAAGGTCAAAGGGAAGTTGCTCACAGGAACTGAGGCCCTTCTAGTTAACCAATTCATGTCACATACATGAAGTTAGATGCAACATGTAAAATAATAATAAAGCGTAAAATAGTGTTTGAAGGTTCCCTCACTTTTGTTAACTGGAGGATAACAGTGTTACCATAGGTTGTGGACTTGGGGACAATGAATTGGCAACTGATACTCAAGAAATCATTATCTAAATAAATTATTATACTATTCTTGTATTTTAATTTATTGACAGATATCTTTGCTATTCAACAAGGAAAAGAGATTAGAGTGATTGCATTCATCAAACAACAAGATCACACTTCTGAAGTGCTATATATAAACAAGAAGAATCGATGTGAACTCTCCTTGTACTGAAGAAAACTGGCTTTGCCAGTGGAAACACTAGTATTCAAATCTAAATTAACTTAACATTGTATCGGTTCCTGCTCTGAAAATTTTTCTCATTAATGCTGGCCACATGCATGGTTTACTTGCACTTTGAAGCTCAGTAATAATTATACTTTTAAAGTTCTACTAGTTTATTAAAATATTACTTACTTGGCCTTCCATTTACTATGTGCATTATTCTAAGAAAGTTCTTACGGGTTATCCTCTTTTACATTATTAATAATAATAATAATTATTATTATTATTATTTCATCACAATCATTCATAACAATATTGTTATGAAGATAACCACAATTATTACTGTATAACATAAAAATCAAAGCTCTCTTATTTTGCTTTGACTCACCTAACTGGTGGAGTCCAATGACTCCAGCAAAGACCGATGCCCCTTGACAGGCTTGGAGTCGGCACCACAGTTCAGGTATCCTCTGAGCAGTTCATCGTCGAGACCTTCATCCCCACAGATTGCAGACGTGTTTAAACAGACATAACCCTCGGTCAGTTTCAATTTCTTCCTTGGATGGACACTTCTCTCAGAAGCTTTTTTGTTGCTTCTCCCATCTCCAATAAAAGGCTGTTTTGTATTGGCTTGTGAACAATGTGGTTTGTTTTCATCAACAGCCAGTATAATCACTGGAAGTTCAGAAAGGGCGGCATGTTGCCGAGGTTCTGTAGCCTTCTTTATGACCGCAGGCCGAGTTGATTTGTAAAAGTTCCCCTTCTTTTCTCTTGCTGAATTTCTCTTGGTTTTGATGTTTTCTTTAAGTTCTTTAGATGCCTTTTTCCAGTCACTGACCAAGTTAACTGCCCATCCTTTGGTAATGGTAAAAGGATTTTCTGTATTGAAAATGGCAACCTGTTAGAATTAAACAGAAAATACGTCATGTGAATTATTAATTTTATAAGTCTTCATAAAACAGGTCTGGGTTATTCCTTGGACTAACAGCTCTCATCAGGAACAATGTGATGGACTTGATACCCCAGCTCAAAAACAGAAGCCAAGGCAAAAACCTCTGTTACATACATGTGTCTCAAGTGAACAGCACTGCCATATCCAAATTTTGAATAATATTGCTTCATTGCAGGGAATGCATCATTTGTCAAAGGAATCGTGAGGAGGGGAATTTACGAAAGATACTGCACGAGCCAGTCTCTCTTCTTTCATGTTGTTATGAATATTTTTTCCAGTTGTAGGAGCGTAGATGAGTCAGTCATAAAAATGACTACATCAGTACTACAGGACAAGCCAAAAAAATAATAACAAAGAACAAAACAAAACAATGTATTTGCAGTATGTTATGACAAACAAAATACGGATGAGTCCCCCAAAAATAAAAAAGTGCCTACAGGAGAGGAAGTCAAAAACAAAAATTACAATAACAAAGAAAACAAACAAACAAATGAGTTGGGATAGAGTTTAATGACCAAGTGAAACAGAAAACTAGTACGGGTACCTCAGTTGTTAAACACAAGCTGGTAGAATCCACCAGATTTGGCACACCACACGTCAATGTTATTCCAGTGCCTGATAGATTGAGAGCAGTCAAAGAATTTATTTTGACAATATACTTGATGCTGTCATCAGAGATTTTGGGGTTCAGGGACAGATCCAAAACAGAGAGCTTTTCAAGGCCATCATTCAAAA
>BLAZ01001279.1:528422-533422 GCA_014633955.1 Acropora tenuis
GGCTAACAACCCTCTCGTTTCCTCAGTTGTATCGAAGGTTTGTAAGAATAATTTCTGCTGTTTACGGTTCTCCCCGTTGCGGCCAACAGAAAGCTTAAAGATTAACTTTTAAAGGCCACGCGACTATTTTGATTACAAGTTAATGAGAGTAACTTGTATAGAATTTGTTACAATGTGTTACAATTTGTTACAATATGGAACTGTTTTCCATGACGGACAGGGACTGTTTAGGATCAAAATTTAGTCGTTCCTTGCAAAATTAACTGTCTTTTTTTTCATGAAAGAGTGGAGGTCAAAATTTCAATTATCAGATGATTCGATCGTGTAAGTTGTAACGTGCAGCAAAAACTACTAAATGCAGCAAGTTTGACCACGGCTATAATACGTGTAGCCATTGCAAAAAAATGTAGAAAACTTATAAAATGTATTAGAAATGTCCAGGTGATGTGTTGGTGTAGCGAAGTGGAGCATGCATGTAAGTCGTGTTAAGTATAACAAAGTTAGCAAGTCTAGTATAACAAGTTTAGCAAGCGTAGCTAATGTAAGAGAGAGTTTATTTGAACTGTATAGTATGAATATTACAAAGTAGGGTAAAAGTACTCCCTTGGAAGTGAGTTAAGTCAGAGGTCCATGGACTTCTGGTAAAGTTTAATCAAGCTAGCAACATTCGAGATAAATACATATGCACAGTGATAACTTAGTTTTGGTAAACTGATTGAGTATACAAAATATTTTCCTTTGCTAAGGTTAAGACCGGCGCTTTACGAATGAATTTGAACAATATGGTCGCTCAAGCCACATATGACGTGGATTCAATCACACGTTCGGAGCGATAATGCAGGTTGACGGCGGGACCTCTACATTGGATATTCGTCGAGAATTATACGATATCAATTCAAAACACTACGTAGTTATGAGTTTTATAGCAAAGAGGTTCAACACCCAGTTCTTTGGACGGTATGAGATCGTTTCGCTAACGATCATTCAAGGCTAGAGCAGACTTTTTCCTAAATTTAGAAGACCTACCTCGATAAGAAATAATGGTAAATGGGGCATGTGATGCCTTCATCGTCATTTTTCGTTTGGAGTAACGAGTAACTAACCGGAAGTCTCGCGTGATTTATTTTACGTTACTTCCGGTACAATACCTGAATATTGAAACAGTGATTCGTTCCTCATTATTCGACAACCCTGGCATTTTCAGACTTCTTCTTTGCCATTCTGTTTTTGGTTTTGTGACTGTTTTGGTTTTCTGGGTTTTGGCTTCGGCGGTCTCGATGTCTGAGGTACGTGACGATCGCGAAACTAAATACTAAATACTAAATACTAAATACTAAATACTAAATACGAAACTAAATAAAGATTTCAATTCATTAAACAGAAAAAGAAAAGCCACCAACGACCAAAAGCAATGCATAGGAAACATTATGATAACGTTTCTTAGTGATTTTAAAAACTCTTTCAATCGACGTGGTCGATCGAGTAACGGCATTTTAAAATTGTCACGCAGCGTGGATGAAGCACTTGAATCGAAATGGAATGAATCTGACAATGGACTTAAGATTTCAAAATGGTTTGTTTAGTTCAAAGAATCTTTCAGTTTAAAAAAGCGTAAATGGTCAATTCGATGGTAAACAACATTTTGACTTAAGCGTATGTACATTATATTTAATAACAAACTATTAGCCGGAATTTTACAAGCAGGCCTCGTTAGCGCAGTAGGCAGCGCGTCAGTCTCATAATCTCCCATAGAAATCTGAAGGTCGTGAGTTCGATCCTCACACGGGGCAGTGCTGTTTTCTTAAATAAATCTTTTTTTTTTCTTCCCCCCCCCGAGGGCTGACCAAATGACGTTAATGATGACTTCTTTGATAAGAGAACTCTGTAAAAACTTCCTATCTTGGTTTTAAATTTGTTTCCTAGCTAGGCCACCAATGGTGCGGTTAGTCATGAACTTTGATAGATAAGACACACTTGAACGGGTCGACAGTTACAAGGAAACATCAAGAGTTTTTCAATTTTCATGCCATAGATTTTCGTTTTCGCTCGGTTTTAGTCGACATTACCTCTTAACGACCCTTGCGGATGCTAACCTTCCTGTTTGCTGTTGTGTTGCCCTCAATTCGTTGCCAAAAGTTGTGTCGGTGATCTCTTTCGCTCTTCCCCCAGCTGGAGAAAATTAATGAAAGCTGGTAAGGTGAGGATAAGCTTTCGACAGCTGACGGTGATGCACTGAGATTAAAAGAGAATAATGACACATCATCCTCTCTTGAATGTGACCCACTTTTAATTGCTCAAGTTGTAACGTGTTCAGTTTCAAATTAAAAGACCAAAGGAAGCAGTTTATTTACTTCTGGCTTGGAGTAATTGAATTGATTCAGAAATGAAAGATATGAACAATCGGATGTAATCATGAAAGGGTGTACATCCGATTTTCAAATGCATAAAAAGACAACTGAAAGCACTCAAAAGAGACTTATATTTACACAAAATCGAATTTCGGCCTTTATTCAGACATTTCATACGAAGTGGATGGTTTTGAAGTACGACAGCTACTAAATAAGATATTGAACTGATAGTATTGAACTGAAAGAGGGAAGGAGTTACTGTAGGACTTGTTAAAAGTGGGTGAGTAATATCTGGTTCACAAATTCAAGTTCTAATATACTAATGGCAAATAATCTTCTCAGCTGCTTTGAAGTAGCATCCTGTGTCACTAAGGATCACATGTCAACTGCAGCATATAAAAGAATCACTTCAGTTGTACCGACATAAAACCAAATGGGATACAACAGTCGTCTATAAGCTTTTCCATCGAAAGGATCGCATTACAAGAATCTGAGGTTTGACCATAACACAAAAGCCAAATTACAATGACAACACAAATTTGCCTCGACAAAGATGGGCTGTATTATGGATTCGGAGTGACATATCTTTTCGTCTCAATCGTTGCATCAATTGAGCAGAGTTTTCTCCTGTACATTGTAATCAGGGACCCTCTGAGATTATTGAACAGACCTGCAACCCTGTTAAATATTACAGTGGCAACAATCCATCTCTTTGCAGCTCTTATTGTTCTTCCCTATATTGGAGTTATCAGCATTTTAAGGAGTCAAGATGTTGTCAAGGAGTCATCAAAACTAACAAAGCTATTCGAAGATTTTATGGTGTGTTTCTTCGTTAGCGCTACAACCCTTTTGGTTCTAGTTATCTTCACTGAGCGTTCGATTGCCTTTGCATTTCCAATCTTCAATCGGAAACATGTTACGACAGAGCGCGTTAAACGCCTCTGTTTCGGAATCGTAGTCACAAGCGTTTTGTTTTCCGGCATTTTGTTCACTGGTGTTCCCAAAAACATCTTCTACCTCGTTTTTTTTCCAGTGTTAATATTTCTGCCCACTTTGGGGTTACTGGCCTTGCCCATTGGAATAGCGTACGGTTTGAAGCAACAGGCCACGAAAGTCGAGACGGTAAAACGGAACGATTCACTATCGACTCAGAGCCCAATAAGTAATCGAAAAGGAAACTCACAACGGCAAGCGCAAATTTGCAAGAACGTTGCTACAGCAACCGGATGGACAATTCTTGCGATAGCTCATGTAATATCTTTTTCCGTTGTCGACTTTCTGGAGTTCAGCAACGCGGAATTTTCTCAAAGAATACCATGCTTGTTATTATTCAAACATTTATCGTACCTAAATATATTTCTGCCACTAGTTGTAGCTCCTATAATCTGCGTGATGAAAATTCCGGTTTTTTTACGATCTGCAAAGCACATTTTGAAACTAGGGTAATCAGATTGCGATCTGAAATTCGTGAACATTTTAACACACCCAGAAAGTCTTACTGTATCACAACAAACAGCTTTCAGAAGGAGCCTTTGAAATCAACAATTACCACATTTGCTTTACTGACTCCGCCATTTCTAAGAGTTGCAATTTCGGTAATTTTCACGCAAGCTTCTTAAGTCCCAAACAAACGCATTATTTACCGAAAGAAGGCATTACAGCCGCAGCACAAGTTAAAACAAGATATGAACACCTGCCTTCAATTGAATTGAATTGATGAACGAACAAGGACCAAAGCATGAACAATATGATCGAATCTGATCGAAAGATCATCAAATGAATGACGGACAGATGTTACCAAACTGAACAGTTGGAATAAACACATTTGTCATGGGTTAGCAAATTGTACAACGTTAACAGGAGCGCCTACGTGATGTCAATGAATACATTGAAAGCCTACGTGCTGTGAATTAATACCTGGAAAGACATTTCCGCCAGTGTCCTTAGATTTGGAATCATTGTCAACGAATGCAAAAATTTTTCAAAGATAAACAAAAACGGAAACTTGTTTATGACTGGTTTCAATGCTTCAACTGGGAGGACATAAGAAACATCGGCTGCGGACACGTCGAACAAGTGTTACGGAACGATCATCTTGCATTCGCGGTTAGGTTGCCATAACCGTGTTACAATCCAGTAAATTGCGGATTACAACAATTTCACTACAATCCAGTAATTTATGGATTACAACAATTTCTCTACAATCCGGTAATTTGTCGATTACAGTAATTTAATTAATACAATCCAGAAAGTTGTGGGTTAAAATCATCTCATTACAATCCAATGATTTGTGGGTTTCAATCATCTGATTACAATGCTATTTTTATTATATATTAATAACTTACCTAGTGCCTCAGAATCAATTACTTTTCACATATTTGCTGATGATACTAATATATACTGTGCATCCAAGAACCTGATTGATTTTGAACTTAAGCTAAATCATAAGCTCATTGCAGTTGCTGAATAGATGAAATCCAACCGACTGGCACTTAATGTTGTAAAAACTAGTTTTATTCTCTTTCATTCTGAAAAACTGAAACCTCAGAAGACTTTTAAACTGAAAATTAATGGAGTAAATATTCAGCAAGTATCTACAGTTAAATATCTTGCTTTTACTTTTAAAATGCTAACTTGAAAAAATCACATTGA
>BLAZ01001279.1:573410-575910 GCA_014633955.1 Acropora tenuis
GTTTTGCGCTGAAATATCTTACGCCCGGACAAAAGCTATTTTCCTTACTTTCCATCAAATGTTCGATAATGAGGATCTCCAGTTCCGTGGCACTTCTTGATTCCTCGGTTCGACGTTATGACCTTCAAAGAAATAAGAACATGAGTCGCTTATACTAGGAGTGGCATCGCGCTAATATGTAATCGCAGTCTGAAAATTCGAGAGCTTTATCCACAAATAACCACAAATGAAGTGTATAGACTCTATGTCGGAAACAACGATGTGTCCTCACTCCAAAAGTAAACTGTTTGCGCAACACCGAATTGATAGGGAAGAAGGTAAGTCGAAGTGAAACGAAATTCGCATTCCAGATGCTCAAGACCATTTTCCGTGCAAAAAAAAAGAAGAAAAAAGTCGACGTAACCAGCGCTGAGGTGAGAGCAATCGCTCTCCACCAAGTGTAGCCTGGGTTCGATTGCGGATTTAACACTATCTGTGGTCTGAGTTTGTTTGTTCTGCATTCTGCTCTGAGAGGTTTTCCAGGGTACAACGCCGGATTTTCCTTCTCACCAAAACCAACCATTTGTTTAACCTGTTGTGATTTGTTCCATCTGTAAACCGTCTCCTCGATTAGAAGAGCAACTGCGCTCTGCTAAACCCACTGAAATTTAGATAAAGTGATTATTATATTATATGTTATAACAGAACACATAGCAGGATTAAAAGAAGAGCCACAAACCTTAATATGCGGCAGTCGATAGCCTTTCCAGAAGCCACACAATCCAGGAGTGGATTTAATTGGCTTGAACCAAACCTCAATCTTTTGATTCTTAATTTTCTTGAAATCTCTAATAGGCTTGATGTAGAAACCAAACTTGCGTCTGTTCCTTTCTGTCAAACTCAAGCGACACTTGTCGGTAACGAATTCGTCATGGTCATCCAAGTTGACTTCCACCGAAGGACGCCTATGAACATGGGATCTGATTGGTAGAAGGGTGCGCAGGCGTATAAACTTCCAGCTGGAGGTATCTGTCATCCTTAAAGACTTGGGTTGAACCTGTAATGAAATAACAAAACAAGGTTAGGCTTGAACATGGATATCGAAAAACAGAGCACTGCAAAATTGCAATGCTTTAATTAACTATTAGGGTTAGGGTTAGGGTTTAGGGTTACTTTTATTAATTATTACCGTGATTCCCGCAAAGAAGTCTTTGCTCCTCTGGTACATGGTCCAGTCACTTCCAGTTGTGTATCGTGTCTTTATGCGACATGAGACCTGTATGAAAAAGAAAACGATGCAGTCACAGTTACTTTTCAGACAGATTCGGCTTCTGTAAACAGGACCTCTCCAAAGGGGTACACAAGGAAAAGACGAAATACCCAACACAGTCTAACACTAGGGTTCCTAATAAACATGGTTAGAAAGTGTTAGAGAGGCTTGGTCATAACAAGGCATGAGCATCACAAGCCCAGTTATGTCAAGTAAATAACGTAGTTAGATGCATGCTCACTCTGAATAAATGTCCCAAAGTGTCAAGTTAAGCCAAAGCGTGAGCCACCGTTTTTTAACAGAACAGTTGGCGCGTGTTCGTTTTCGTTAACGTTTTTTGTTTTCGGGTTTGGTTTGGGCAACCTGTTTTTGCCTCTGAGGGACAGAGTTAGGAGGAGGCTTCATGAATTTTCTTGCCCTTATTTGTGGCCAGAAGTAATGCTAAATCGAACAAGAAGGCTAAGGAACGCTTCGAGACCCTTACTGAAGATTGAGTGTATATCCCTGGGCAAAAGCTACTAATTGCTCTCCCGTCAGTCATGCAAATCAAACAGTTCAGTACGTCCTATCCCTTAGCTGCTAACTCCGTCTGTCCGCCTGATCTTCCATCAGTTAGCCAGTCGGCTAGTTGACCAGTCAGCCAATCAATCGGTCACTTAACCAATCAGTGATCTAGGTTGCCCTGTCAATCAGATATTCATCTTAGAAACCCTTTAAACTTACCGTTGTTCCCGCTTTGAACCCGTAGGTGTTCTCCATGAGTTCACCATGTGATCCTCGCACCGTCTCTACCTTAGTTCGTTTCTTGTCGACAAACCATTCCACGCGCGTCAAAATTGCAGCCTTGCGTCTGCTCTTGATGTTGAAATCGCAGCGGAGAGCAATCTTAGAACAACCACGACCCCGTCTCATCACGGGACGGATCACTGGGCGGGAAACCACTGGATAGTCTGAAACGCAGAAAACAAACAAGAAACTGAATAAACAAAGAGCGCAAACGAAACTGAGGTTGAATACTTCCAATTTGTTGCTGGAAGGCTGTTCCTTCCATGAACGTTTCATAGCTGATGATCTTTAACCATGGAAAGTAATCCGCGTTGAAAAAGACACATTTTCTTACAGATGGGATGAGACGGAATTAATATCGAAGGAGATTGAAATGAATTCTCAGTTTCAGGGATTCAACACGTTATCTCGCGCAGAATTGTATCAGTGAATTCCCAAAGCAGTGCGAATCAAATGAAATCTCAT
>BLAZ01001279.1:593401-598868 GCA_014633955.1 Acropora tenuis
AGGGAAGACCAACGTGGTCGTCATGACGTCATATGAAAATTGCGGTAAATGAAGCTTACCCTTGTTCTTCCATACTGTTTGTACGAGACGAATGCCCTTCCATTTAGACTATAGGACACGACGTAGGTGATAACCCACTGATGCGAATCTTGTCTTCCTTGGGTAGCTAAGCCGTAGATGCGGCCCAGCACCCCAAAATCAACCTAAGAGAACCACAAACGAATGAAAGATAGTCTCCAAAAATTTATCTACCAAGTTGCTTAGTAAGGATCAAATTTACACCGACAAAGCTTAACAAAGCTGATGTTTCGATCGTGAATGCTTCCGTCAGAGCGAATGACGAAGGGCTAACGCTCGAAACGTCATCTTCGTAATCTAATCGGAAAGTAACGATGAAGGGCTAACGCTCGAAACGTCATATTCGTTATCTAATCGGAAAGTGACGACAACGGGCTAACGCTAGAAGCATTCTTTATCATTATCCGGTGGAAATTTGGCCCTAATAACTTGTTTGATGTCGAAGGTTCGTGTTCTAAGAGCACAGCACCTAATGACTAGTCGCGGAGACATACAGGCGTGTCCAAAGCTCTTACCTTGTACGACCTTAGAACGGTCCATGGAAAGACAAGCACTAAATTTGCGAAGGCAATGTATCCCTTTTTTTTTCAATTTCAGAAAAAACATAAGCAAAAACTGTGTTACCTGGAGCCACTGTCTCGCGTCATTTCTTTGAGAGACCCAGCCCCCTGTTCTACCGTAACCCGCGACCTGATTGAGACGAGCGCGGTCTGGGCCATGCTTCCAGTTGTAACTCGTTGAAGCAGATAACGCTCCGCTTGGGATTCGGCCATCTTCTAAACCAATCGGAATGTGGCATCGTCCTAAATAGCAAATAATTAAGAAGCAGGGTAGTTAAGAAATGAATAACAGCAGCAGAGAAACCGTAAGCTGGAAATGTGCCGCTGAAATATGTTGTCTGTCCAGAGCTGACGAATCTTGTTTTTGATTTCAGCGAATTTCTTGCCTTAAACTACAGGTGCCGCGCATAGTGCTTAAGGTAAAAATAAGAAAGAACAAGAGGATTGTGGGGTTTCATGTCAAACATTAGTCTAACTATTTTCGTTTGATGATCAAACCAAACAAGACACAATCAATCTCTCAAACATCATTAAGGTGGTAACTCAATATGCAAGCACCTCTGCCTGACAATTCTGGCACTACAATGTCGACAAAGCAAACGAGCGCCAATATAGCGATGCACCGTACCTATCACACAGCCGTAAAGTTCCATCCTCATAGAAATGTAGCGGTACCACGATCTGATGTGAATTCGCACGATTCTTCCCCGAATTGGTGGTATAAGCGGGTGAGAAACAATCGTGTTCCTGTCGCGGTTGGCTTGGAAAACCTACAGAACATAGGAAAAGAAAATTAAATCTACTGTCCTTTTACTTTGAAAATGTTAGGGTTTTCAAGGTACAAGTAAAAAGTAAAGACCTACCCTCTTAACGTTTCGTTGGTAATAATACGCAAAATAAACACCGTATTGACTGTACAGCAGATAATAAGATGTCACCCATCTGTTATCCGACGAGGACCCCTGAGTGGATATGCGCACCACCTTGTGCGGCTTTTTCAAGTCTATCTGCAGCCATTGGTAGGCGTTTTGCATTCTTGCGGTCCAACTGCCCATGTAGGATCCCTTGCGTTTGTTGTGTAACCGTGCTAAATAGGGGCCGTGCTTGTTATCCCAGCGTGATGACGACGTAATAGCTGTGTTTCTGATACCCCCGCTTTGCATGCCCAAGGGGCGGTTGCATAGTTTTCCTGAGAAAAGAAAATGTAACCAGGCATCAAGCATTTCGACAGTATTTAATGAAACCCCCGTTGCATTTGTTTGTTTTGTCTGCTTGCGTGTATGAAGAGCCCATGACAAAGAAAGTACACCTTCTAAGAAGTTTTAGGCTCTCAAAGGAACTCTGCAACCAAACAAGTCATTGCAAAATCGGCTAAAGCAGCGCAAGCAAAATATACAGCAAGAGTACCTTCTAGTTTATCGGACTCTTTGATGCTAACAAAAAGAACAATGGAGGGAAAAAGGCTTACTTCTGTTTGCAGCTTAAGTCGTAGTGGAATCCGGGCTTTGGCTCGAAACAGTCAATAAAAACGTAAGTGATTAGTATGGGCGAGAGATAGCTTACCAAGCCTGCAGCCAAAGAGTTCTACTCTCATGGCAATGTGACTGCGCCACGTTTTGGGATAAACACGCACGTAACGTGCCTTGAACGGGCGAAGGAAACGATGAACCACGATGAAATTTCTTTCGAAATTTCCAGGGAAAACCTACAAGAAAGGGGTGAAAAGTAAATCAACCTACAGGGAAAACCTCCTGTCCAGTTGAACATCCCATCTGGCCTTGAGGTGCTAAATAACGCCTGTTTGCAGGATACGTGTCCTCGGCAGTTCACAGGCTAAGAGTACACAGGGAGTTACCTCTGAGCTGGACAAATGAATATGCAACAGCGAGACATGCACAGATTGCTTGTGTGGTAAATACAAAATTGATTGCTCCTTTCTTGACATCCAATCGCAGACGACAAAATGTGGAGACGAAAGCAATTGACCGGAAATCTCACCCTGATTTTACGTCCTTCCTTATATGGGATGAATCTGATGTTATCCATGCTGTAGCCGACCGTGTAACTCGTTACCCAATTGTCACCGTCATATCTTCCCTGTGTGGCAATTCTCTTCACGCGGCTGATTGTACCCAGATCTATATTAAGCCATTGTCTGGCATTGTTATACCTAATGATACATAAAGCAACAATGAGACGGACAACGTTGAAATGTCGCACCAAAAATTCAAATTAATTTACGGTGGATGTTCAATAGGCATGTGAGACAAGAATTCGAATTTATGACAGTTCAATTGTACGACACTAAGTTCCAACAAGAGGCTATCGAGACATCTACGTTAAGTTTTTCTTTCAGTCTATTTTAGTCTTGTCATCCTTTTTCAATCTACTTCTTGCCTAATCTAGATATTGTATTGGATTTAATGTTTCAGTCGACATTTATTTTTCTAATCTATTCTTTTTACTCTAGTCTAGAAAAAGAGTACGAAAATACGATATAAGATAACGAAAACTAGACAAGCAAAAAATCTAGACAAAATAAGACTAGACTTGGTAATAATAAGGCTATAAAACTAGACCAGAAAAATGCCACACAAGAAAATTATACTGAACACTAGACTAGAATAATTTAGAATAGAAACTAGATGATAGCAACGTCAAACAAAAAAAAACACCATAAAAAAGTCTCAAGAGTAAATGTTTTCTAGACTAGCTTTTCTCCAAGGGCAGGTTTTTCTAGTGTACTTCTCAAATCTAACTTTCTATAGTTAACTTTTTTTCAGTGTACGTTAGCAAAGTGTTCCATTTCCAGTATGTATTTTCCGTAGTCTTGCTGTATATACTTTAATTTTTAAGAGAAAATTGTCATAATCTATTAATAATTTTCTAGTCTAAACAAATGCGCTAAAAAGAAAAATCTAGAACATATTCAGGTATAAGACGTAGGCGAGAAAAACTACCCTAGAAAAACTTAACTACAAAACCTAAACATTACATTACATAAACAAGAATAGTAAAAACCTAGACAAGAAAAATAAGACCGTAGGAGAAACTACAATATCAAAAATATAACTAGAAAAACTTACTTGAAGAAAATTCGCCTACAAAACACTAGAAAATGCTAACCTATAAGAAAAAATACACGAGAAAAACCCTACACTAGAAACAAAATAGAAGAGAAAATAACCAGCCTACGAAAAAATTAAACTAGAAATAAATAGGACTAGAAAATGACTACACTAGAAATACACTAAAATAGAAATAAAATAGACTAGAAATAAACTAGACTAGGAAAAATCTTAACTAGAAAATAACTAGACTAGAAATGAACAAAAACTAAGAAAAAACTAGACTAGAAAATACCCGAGTAGAAATATACTAGAAAAGAAATAAACTAGACTAGAAGCAAACTTGACCAGAAATAAATTAGACTAGAAATAAACTAGACTAGCAAATGGCTTGACTAGAAAATAACTAGACTAGAAAGTAACTAGACTAGGAAATAACTAGAATAGAAAATTGGTAGACTAGAAAATAACTAGACCAGAAACAAACTAGACTAGAAACAAACTAGACTAGAAATAACATAGAATAAAATTGAATTAGACTAGCAATAAACTAGACTAGAAAATAACTAGACTAGAAATAAATTAGACTAGAAATAAATCAGACTAGAAATAAACTAGACTAGAAAATAACTAGACTAGAAAATAACTAGACTAGAGATAAACTAGACTAGAAATGAACAAGACTAAAATTAAATTAGACTAGAAATAAACTAGACTAGAAAATAACTGGACTAGAAAATAACTAGACTAGAAATGAACTAGACTAGAAATGAACTAGACTAGAAATAAACTAGACTACAAAATAACTATAGTAGAAATACACTAGACTAGAAATACACTAGACTAGGAATAAACTAGACTAGAAATAAATTAGACTAGAAAATAACTAGACTAGAAATAAACTAGACTAGGAAAAAACTACAATAGAAATACACTAAAGTAGAAATAAAGTAGACTAGAAATTAACTATTAAAAAAGCTAGACCAGAAAGAAAACAAGCCCAGAAGAAAAAGTTAGACTAGAAAAAAGTAAACTAGAAGTTAACTAGAGTAGAAAGTAACTAGACCAGAAAAAAACTAAAATAGAAATAAACTAGACTAGAAATAAAGAAGAGCATTTGTCGGTGAAAAACAAATGAACTGGTTAACAAAATTTAGTCAATGCAGAACATTTCACCATTCAAAACATAAACACAGTGGAAATCACGTCAAACAAATTGAGTCCATTACAAGTAGCCCATGGTACTTTTAGTACGTCAGGGTACCTCACCAAGCCTGACACAACTTACTTGGCAAGCCAGCCTCCCCGCAAAGAACCATGATTTCTGGCCTGAAGGCGAGCGTTCCAAGGTCCGTAATAGTAATTTAGCATGGAAGAGGCAGTCATGGCTTGTTTCGTAACTCTACCATCCTCCATTCCCAAAGGAACATCACAAGGATCTAATCAAACGTGAAACAAAAACGTCATTAGCATTGATAGAAGAGAGAGCTACACATTGATGCTGTGGTTATGCATTGGCAAAGTAATTTGTGTTTCAAGGTAAACTTGCTTTTTACATCAACAACAACAACAACAACGTTTAATACATACAATACTAATTACAGTGACAAATTTGTGCACCCAAATTTAGCAAGGCTAATCGAGTTGGGTGGAGCGTGGATAAAATAGTTATTTAATATATTTACAATGACAAAGATTATGAAAAATAGCTATTTAATATTTTTACAATAACTGCAGAATCCTCGCGCGCTCATTGGCTAA
>BLAZ01001279.1:880118-882618 GCA_014633955.1 Acropora tenuis
TTCCCCATAATGCACTCTGTTTGCCCCCCAAATTTTGCATAAACTATTGTTGCGGAATGCTCTTGGGAATATGCAGACCTCCCAAGAGTATTTCACAACAATAGTTTATGCAAAATTTGGGGGGCAAACAGAGTGCATTATGGACAATTGGAAAATAGTGAATTGTATGCCAAATAGTTTTCCACTATTTTAGATATTTCGTTTTTAAGCAACACAAGGGAAGAAATCATCACCCCTTGAACAAAATCTGCACAAATTTATACAGAAAAGAAAAAATAAGCCAAAACGCTGAGAAATAAAAGACGACTTGTGCGTTGTGTCAAAAAACAAAGAAAGAAAGGTGAAACGTTTCTTCGTGTTGAAGGGCGTTCACATCACAAATTTACACGGCATATGTTTGCGCATAAATGTAACGACAGAGTTTCAAGTTTCGAGAGCACAACGCTGGCGAACACTCTACAATCTAATTATCTCTGTGAAAAAAATTGCTCATAATGCTTTCTCTCTAAAGCGAGGCTTACACTTAGCAATTCCAAATTTAAAAAAAATCAAATAATGAAATGTAACTTCCGTACAATTGCTCATTACCAAACTTCTTATTGATCAAATACTGACAAACAAAGATTGTCATACCTTGTGGAGGTCGTACAATAGGCGGTATAGGTCGGATTGGGCGTCCTGGTTCTAAGGAGAACAGAGTACAGTTAAAATATGCGACAAGGAAAAGATATTTACAGAAGTAAGAAAATGAAAAAGCAAGCAATAGGAGCTTTACGTGCATACTTCCCCACCCACTCCTTCCCCCCACAAACTCTGCACGTGCGTTTGACATTCACTCAATTTTTCAGTGATGTGAAAAGGGACACGCGCTTAAAAGATGCACGCTTCTAAATTTGTTCATGCACGCTTTTTACAGAAGGAGAACTGTTTAAAAAACATGGCGCGTTGCGTTGTGTATGTTTCCTTTCCTTGAAACAAAATTTAAACTAGGATCTATATTTCAGGGTAGGCGGATGACAGATTTCGAGGCTGATCGACAAAAAGCGATGGCATTTAAAATCTACCATTCTCTAGCCTCACACTCCCAAATTTGTTTCTCCAGCAATTCCCTCAGTCAATAAAACTTTGTCTTTTTTCGCGTGCATTCAGGTTGCGGCATTGTAGTATGAACGATATTTGCATATTCACGTCAGCATGCATTTATGCAGTACTAGATTGTTCTTCTTGCAAGCTAGATACTTGGAAGGGGAAATCTTGCCATAGGAGTTTGGTCTGTCAGAAACGAATAAAGGGGTGAAAATAAGAATAGAAGAAAGCAAAAGAAAGGGTGGAAAATTGGAAGCTTACTGGCGCAGTTGCCCCACTTCTTATCTCGATCGTAGTTGGGTGTCATGGCGCACCAAGGACGATTGTGGTTCTTCCGTGTGCAGCTGTTGTAGCGACGTCCTTTGTAGATAAACGGGAATCGACAGCAGTAACGCGACGTTGTGCGCCTGCGACAAGTTCCTGCAAGTCAAACAGGACAAACACTTTAAAATAAAATTATATAACTAAGGTCTCGTTCAGTTATATGCGAAAAGGTGTTCCCTGGAAAAAGGGTCACCCTCCTACCTGAGTTACCCTTGGCGAGCCAACTTTTCCTACATTTCCTTACATAACTTGACGAACCCCTTACATGAGAAACAAAACGTTGGCTCGGCTAGAAGGGTCACCCTCTTTTGATGGTAGGGTCATCCTCCTAGCTGGGCCACCTTTTCTCCATATAAACACTTTGGCTCACCAAGCCGGGTCAACTCGGTCAAGGCGAGACGTTAAGAGCATGCGCGAGAATGGAAAGCCAGCTGTTGACTCGGACAAAGGGCTCAACTTTTTCTCATATAAAGGCTCGCTAAACTTGACTCGGCTGGGAGGGTGACCCTCTTGCGCGGACAACTTTTCTCCCAGTAAACGGGGCCTAAGAAAACAACTATTCACAAAAGACGACATCAAGAGTCGCCGATGTGACAATAATCTTGTGCAAAGAAGCGGATTTTACGTATTCAAATCACGCTCTGACCCCTGGCTGCGGAATTTGTCTTCGGTTGTCCCGTATTCACCTCCACTTGCTTGTTAGGTTTCTTAACGCTGTCGTGTTGATTTGAATTGTTTATTTCATACACCGACATCTCCCAAGCTTCCAACTACAAAAGCCACCAAGTATAAATTAACACTGCTTCCTGTCGTTTCAAATTGTCGCCATAATCGTTTTGAAAAGACTGCGACAAGTCTCTACCATTTCGGTGAGCGATAAACTTAAAGAGTGGACGAAACACACGCACGCATGCAAAATTTGGAGGACACGAAGTGCTCTGGAATTTTGCGTGTACACGAGTATTTCTCTCGCTCTTCATCGCCCATGGGAAATTGAGTGTATTAAAAAAGATATGTATTTATATAAACCGCTTAACAACAACTCGTTTTTTGCCATCTTGTCGAAAGTTTCTCCTTAAAATACTTCTTG
>BLAZ01001279.1:1010240-1012740 GCA_014633955.1 Acropora tenuis
TCAAGCCATCACAATCGTTTGGCTTATTTATCAAGAAATGAAAGCAATAAGCATATTTTTTTTTGTTACATATCTAAAGGAAGCTTTTGTGTCCAACAACTCTGTGCAGTCCAATGAATTGATTTGAAAGGATTATATCTTGCTACAAACAGGCCTCCGTGAAATGAAGTAGGAAATCCATAAGACTTTTAGGTATATTATTATCAAACATAATAATAACTGTATCTATGGGGAGCTTCGCTTTAAGGCCCTAGTTAAATTTATATATTAACAGCAATAATAAGCTAGCTTCAGGTAATTTTTTTTATAAATTTCTAATTGTAGAAAATTAAGAATCCACGCTCCGAATTCATCGGTGTCCATTCTAATTTTTAATTCCTAGATCCACAATGCATTGTGATCTACGCTGACAAAGATGGCGGCGGATCAAGTCGTCAAGTTCAGGGAAAATTTGAGGTGTTTTTCCACAAACTCTTGATCGAAAACATCAAGCACGTCTACAGTGTACCTTAAATGGTCTACTTTTTTCTTAACTTTGTTATTTAATTTTTTTTTTGTATTCTCGCTTGGAAAAGAAAAAAAAAAGTGAACCGAACTGTCCACTATCCCTACGTTCGAGATGCTTAGAAAGCCCATTTTTCACCTGGGCAAACTTAAACTCTTACTGAGAACTCCAAATATTTGGAGTGTGTTGCCTTCAATAAATGACGCATTTTCTCTCTCTCGTAAAATTTTAAAGACACACCTAACCGTAACTGAACTATCGATCAACCTATATACGTGTGGAATAGGCAGGGATCACAATATCAATCTGAGAAATCCTCTACACGAATGGAACGCTTGAAAATTGTACAATATAAGACGGCGGAGGAAAGAGCAAGCCATATAGACCACATTAGCAATAATGCTGACAGAAAAAAAGGCTCATGGTTTAGTATGAAATAAATTACAATAAGTTTTTATTCCTTGACAGGCTGACCTAGCGCGCAAGAAAAACGGCCCTGTTTAGAGGCACCACACCTGTGAAAGAGATCGTTTTTTTGTATTCAAATCTATAGAAACTATTCATAAATGGCGGCTGTTTTATTTATATTCTGTTATTGTGCAAATTGGCCAACAAAGCCTCACCTTAGAGCAAGAATTCTTTTCAAGTTAGCACATGACAATGAGGCTTGGTAAACTAATTTGCAAAAGGACAAAAGAATAATGAATTGCAGCCATTTATGAATAACGTCTTTTAGATTTTACAGAATGACACGCATCAAACACTCACACACAGATAAATAAATACATTCATTGAACCAAAAAATGGAACCACTCAAAATTATTCTCTAGACAGTAAACTGTTTAGTTTTGGGAACACCAACCATTTTGTGACTATTAACTTTTATTTGCAACATTTAAATATTTATAAATTAATAAATAATGATTAGTTACCAGGAAAATATGTAAACACCATGGGTTTTTTACATCTTTGGATGCACAAGGCATACATTAAGTATTCTAAGTTAAAATTAACTTTGCAAATGCTTTGTACTATACAAGCAAGCAGGGTCACTGTTAATTTGCATGATTATTTGATTGTTCTTACATAAACACATCTTGAGATAATGTTTTCTTACATTAACCTCCCAAAATCAGCTGTGGGAAAAATCAGTTCACACAAAATAATGAAATTCCATGTTCATAACTCAAATCTTAATTCCCTGGAAAACTTTCAAACAACAACAAAAAATCATCTTATTTCCAACATGGGGCCTCCCTTTTCAGCTGTGGAAGCACTACCAGTTGGGCTTGTAAAGTAAAGGTCACAGGGTTAGGGACATGACCTCGAACTTGTTCTTTCGCCCCGTGACAGCAATACCGAGAAGAATGATTGAACAAAACAAAGGTTCTGTATCAGCATATTGAAGCCCATTTCATTTCATGACCATTTTCGGCAAGTCTACTCAAGTGTCAATTCAAGTTTTGAGGTTGTTAGCGCAACAAAATATTAGCCTGTGCGAAAGGTGTTACTTGGAGTGCTTCTTAGGGCTTGAAGTGTGACTGGCAACTGATGAGTTTGGTTTAATTTTTTTTTGAATGGAAGCAAAATCAAACTAAACTTCCACCTTAAGCTAACCTCTATCTTTTTAACAACAAATGCACCAAAATTTATGAAAGTGATCTATTATGGTTGCCGAAAAGTAGCAATATTCGATAAAATAAATTTTCAATATTGATAAATTATGTTTTCATTTGATTAGAAACAATTCACCTATAAATTACGCGAAAGACCTCTGAGTGTAGCGATCATGTGTCAAGTTACCATGTGCCTTTATCAAAATATTAATAAACTATCAAAATAATGAAAATATATTTTAGTGCTTGAAATGAAAGTGCAAAATCTATTGATAGAGAACATATTTTATCAAAATCAATTATAAGTCTTCTCAAATAAAAAATTTCAAATGCAAGGAAAACTTTCATTCTATAGAGAATGAAAAAATAATTTCTGAAA
>BLAZ01001279.1:1033226-1034697 GCA_014633955.1 Acropora tenuis
ACTTCTTCAGGACTGTAATTGTTAGAGGCTCGATGGAAGGCATCCTTTTGAGATTGGGGTCCCACATTTCACAGAGCAAAATTGAAAGCTTGTAAGTTGCTTGCTAATTTTAAGTCGGCGCCCAAATTGCTGTCCATGTCTGGCAAAGAATATGAAAGCGGTACTAGAAATATCGGTAAACTACATGGTGGACTGACAAAGGTTTACCGCTCTCTAATATCTACCGAAACGAACGCAATTAAAAAACTAATAGACCAAAAAATTTGTTAAGCAAATAAAAATTACAGTGGAACCCCGTTAATACGACTTACTTTGAGCCATGAAATTTGGTCGTAAGGTTAAATTATGGTGCAACACTGCATATTCTTTAATTCGCATGTTGTTGCCAATTACAACTAATCAATTTCTTTGCCGGATGTTTTATAAGATGCTAACCACAAAATCTCTGCCAAAAAACATTCAATCGAATTTGAATGCATGCGTCAGTCATAAGCCAGATTTAGCTGCTGACATCCAGGACTCCGCTCGAGGAACTAAATGTGTATGAACTTGACAACTCGCTCAAAGTGACTTGGATATACGGTTTAAAAGACAGCACGACAGTTGCTACAGGGCGCTTCGTTCTACTGGGATACCTCAAGCCTCTAGGTGATTGGATTCTGATGAAACACTATTTCGAGTGTTTGATTTAGCTTCTCAAAGCATTAACAATTTCTAGGGAAATTTCAAGCAAAAGTTCAGCGAATTTTATCATAATTAAAGTAAAATTCCCAAACCTCCTTCACAGTACGTAGTGGTTTCCTTTGTTTTCACGTCATGAATTAATAATGACTTGAGAATAATTTTTCAAAATAGTCGAACTTTCTAAAGAATCATGTTTACAGAGGTGATCCTTTTGCAGGTTTTCAAGTGATAGGGCTAAAAAATCTGGCCAAGGGCCTGGGGGCCGTTTCTTGTAAGTCCCGAAAACTTTTCGGGCCCGAAAACTCCGACCCGCTTATTCGGTAAAGCTGGTCTTTTCGTTGGCTAGTCCTACCAGCCCCTCCCCCTCCGCGGTCCCTGTTTAGGGCCCAACATCTTGTAAATACAATGTAGAAGTAATCAGCTTCTGTTACTGTTGTAACCCTTGTAACTGTTGTTTTCAAAGCTGAGAGACGTTTTTGAAACAATCTTCTTAGGAAATAGAAGAACACTTGGAAGAGGTCATATTGAGCCAAAATGAAGCACAGATAGATAACATTGAGGAAGATTGAAAAGGCTGCGAACCAACAAATTTGACCCAACTGATTGACATGCACCGTGTTTAACAATACATAAGAGATGGAACTTAACTATATCATAGCTTGTGGAGCACCCAGGTCCACTGAACATCTCTCTTCACAGGACGAAACTGCAGGTTTCCGTTCATCGTAAAAGTGGCGGAAATGCACAGACACATGTTTCCGTTCCGTATCCGAACCGCGGAATCGCA
>BLAZ01001279.1:1060585-1063085 GCA_014633955.1 Acropora tenuis
TGCCCTAGTCAGCTAACATTTGCACGTCACTCCTAGATCCAGACCTCGAGCCGTTGCTCGACTCGATAGAAGCCAATTCTACTTTGAATGCACCGCGTGACTTACCTTAAACTTTCTCTCATCCTACTTTAGACTGCGAATAGTCTCTAAATTCGCGAGACATAAAATAGTGGGCGAAATACACGTGAAAGGTCTGCCGAGAATCGTTGGGTCCGCCGTCCTTCAAATTTCCTATAAACAGTAGAGATACTAAGCCTGCTTGCACAGTGAATCAAGTCAGTTCGAGCGCGAGATAAGCATACTGGGCCAGTTAGAAAAACATCTAGGTGGAGTATCCAGTTGATGGACATCACCAAGCTGAATTGTTCCAGCGATCCACATTAATATTTACACCTTTTGCTGTTCAATTCCTTCCTTAAACATTCATTGGCTGTAATTGTACGTATTTTAATTTTTGTCTCAATAAAATTCGTTGTCACGAAACGACAATCATTTTTGGAACAAGCCTTTTTCATCAAAAGACTTTTATTAACACAATTTGCAATATTGTTTACCTTTTGATAATTTTGAATGCTAATAAATATGCAAATGTTATTCTTGAACATCCCTATGCGTAAATGAAGGTCATATATTGGTGCCATAATGAAACACATTAAAGGACACAAATAAATGGATTGTCTCTGTATGAACAGCAAAAGGTGCACTTCCCGAGGGGATTTCGTTCGTTCGTTGCTAACTGATTCATCACTGTAAACGTCCATCTGTTTCAGAATCAATGTATCTCCTACAAACTCCATTCCTTCTTCCTCAAGATCAGCGTTCATTCATCGTCATGGTTGCATAGACCTTGAAGCATTTCCTAGCATCTTTAGTGAGAACAACAGCCGTTAGCGAGTAAGATAGCATTAACAGAAAAAAAAATAGAAAACAAAAAAACAAAAAGCAAAAAATGCAAAACAAAACAGAGAGTGTCACGATTATAGCACCATACTTGAAAATCAACAGAAACAATGGCGCAACCTGATATGGAACTCATTCAATTGTACTATCATACAAACTTAATAAAGAGTAATCCTGCAACTCCTCTGCACCTCTATTTTTACTGTTTCCCATGACCCGTAGCTTCTGCGTCATCTATTGCTTCATTATCCAATCACAGACCGTCACTGGAAAGCTACAAGGTCTCACCAAGTGACTCCATACAAAAAGCTAGAGAAGAATATAGTTTATTGAAACTAATCAAACATTTGAATGGAAAGGAATAGACCCTTATCACGCAGCCGCCATTTTGGATTTGAAGCGAGGCTGGACGGGCATAAACAATACGCACGCCAACTTTAGAATGCATAATTTATTTTGAGTTCATTGTTTATGCCTGTCCAGCCTCGTTTCAAATCCAACATGGCGGCTGCGTGATAAGGGTCTATTGAGACGAAAGTTCGTACGCTCACTTAATCCTCCTTCGTAAGTATTGCTTGTCGTTTGATCGCTTTTTTGTGAAACAAAATTAAGGTACTAAATTATCCAAATCAAAAAGTAGACGCGCTACTTCGTGTTCTAAAGATAAAAATTGCAATAAAAGGAAATAAAATTGCCCTTGAACATTTGAAAATAGAACTCGGTTAATGTTAAAAATGGACACAAAGTTGAGCCACTCGAAGAAGACCTTTCTTAGCCTTCACACTGAAGTACATCAACAAATTTCCTTTGTGTCAATGTCCAAACTTTTATATCTAAAAAAAAAAGACATTTCCAACGAAAAAAAGCTTAGACTAGTACTTGGTCTCTCGCTTGTTCGGTGTTCCATTATTCGTTCGTTGTTCTTTACATCTTTGTTCAAATTGTGCAGCCAACGTCAATCCGACGCGAGCTAAAGGCGGATGGTGCCGTAAGTTGCTGAGTTGAACCTTTATCAAACTCATGTAAAGGATACATCACATTAAATTAACGGTAGAAACTAATTTATTGATCTCTACGATTAATTGCTAAACAGTAATCATGAACACAATTCCTATGGGCTTAGAAATCATTGAGTCCTGATTCTATTCTCCCCTCACACTAATGAATTAGTCTTCTTTTCAGTTTTCTCACTGACTTTGATTTATCCTGGCCCTGAAATATAGAAAAATAGACCTTATTCATAAATGGCGGCTAATTAATCATTCTTTTGTTTTTATGCTAATCATCCTCACTAGCCTCGTTTGCACCAACAAAATTCAAAAGAATTTTTGTTTTAAAGTGAGGCTAGTGAGAATGATTAGCATAAAGACAAAAGAATAATTAATTAGCCGCCATTTATGAATAAGGTCTATACAAAAACAAACTAACAAACAAATCCCACTCATGCTAGAGGTCGGAGGGGGACTTGAACCCAGGTTATGTGCGAGCAGACCAGTGGACCACTTAATCGGGTCTGAAACTCGCGTCTGCGCACTGACAACTAAACTGTTTAGCATCCTCATTGTCAAGTTCCGTAAAAGCACTAAAAAGACAGAGACAA
>BLAZ01001279.1:1075585-1083085 GCA_014633955.1 Acropora tenuis
AATTTGGATTTTTAATTGTCAGGATCACGAAATGAATTCGAACTTGTCTTTGATCGTTCTAGTTTTGTGCAACTGTCTAAAAGCCAATGGAATTGATCTTGATCTCCCTAGGAGATCGTACAAGCAAAATACACGTGTGGAGGTGCTTCCTACATTCGCTAACAAAATTTCGTTTGTCTCATAAAAGAGATGCTATTCAGTATTTCAGCCCTCGTTAAATGCACAAACTTACTATGTTCGCGTAAAGGAGACAGTTGGTTCAAATGATTGTTTTACTCTTGTCGACACTAGAGAGCTTTAGCAGGCGACGTTTTTGAGGCACAGCACAGTGGTCGCTCGTAGATTTTCACACTAAGCGTCTCTACTAGTGAAAAGATGCTTAACAACATAAATGTACTAGTCTGAAGAAGAGTTAAATAGGAAAACAGCTCATTTCCGCTTGCCGTCCGTGCCTCAATAACGTGGCCCATGATGATGGCGATGACGATAATAACGATGACGACGGGTTAAAGGGTAACGAGGGGGGGGGCAGGAAGAGGAAAAAGATGTTGATGACTAGGGGTATTGACAGCAATAGCATCACCTGAGGTTTAGTTCTAGCAATGCCCTCTTTACCAGCTGAATTTTCCAACAACAAGGAAACGAGCTTGATTTTAAACAAAACATCATTCTTCTATTCTACGAGACCTACCTTGGGCCAAAAAGTGAAAGACGAGCTTGTCTTCGTCGCATCCTTTCCATAAAACTAGTTTGACCCCGTCAAACACACCCCCATTCAGCGGATGCACGCACATTCCACTGGAAACATGTCGAAGAGATTTCCCTGGTATTCAAGGCAAATAGGCAAACGTTATCACTATTTTTTGTCCATCCCTTTCACAAAAGTGCCCAATTCGTTTAACCAACTTTCAGATCTGACTGATTGACTGACTGGCCAACGGCCTAGCTGATACGCTGGCTGACTTTCATACTGACCTTCTGATCGGACTATCTGACTGACTTACTAGATGATTGGATGCTAAAACTGGCAAAACTGGCTGGCTGCATGACTGAGTTTTTGATTGTCTTGCAGTCTTACTGGCTGTCTTACTGATCGAGTGGCTGACCCAGTTACAGGATGACTGACACATTGGATAACTGGCTGTCCGACTGACGCGATGACTGGCTGTCTGACAGACTAAATGACTGGCTGTCTGACAGACTAAATGACTGGCTGTCTGACACACCGCATAACTGGCTAGCCAAATGACTGACTGACTGATAGCGTAGCAGAATGACTGGCTGACTTGTTGACTGGCTGTCTCCCTAATTGATCAACCATTTGTTCAACACAGAAAAACAACCAAGAAAGCAATTTTTACCTTCAGTCCTTTCAAACTTGGACTCTGTATCTTCGCAACTATTATCGATGACAAGTGGAGTTCCATAAAAATTGTTCCCTCCTTGAGGACAAATCTTCTTATTACTGCATTTATGCATCAGAATTCCATTTGACAAAATAAACTGGGAACCTTCCCCTTGGCATCCACTGCTATAAATCAACTCCGTTCCATCCGCAGCAGGACAGGGTGACTGTCCCTGTGGAATTATGCACAGGCCACCAAAGCCTTGAATCTGAGTGGGAGTCGAGGACGATGCTGGAGAAAAATTAAGGAAAAAAAGAACTATTTTTTCTCCCATTGTAAACATACTCTCATTCCCCATTATTAAGCCGAATGCCCGAGGAAGGTAACATTAATCCCCTCAAGAAAGAAATTCGAAAAAGAAGTGGTTTTTGAAACATTTAACGATGAAAAATTGCGGTAAAACATTTCTTAATAAAAGCATAAATAAAAATTTTAAGACGACGTTTCGACGTTCAGGCTAACGTCATTATCGACTGATTCCATTCACGCAAAGCTCGTTGTTTAAGAACATTCCATCATCTATTGTCCTTTTAGTATTTAAACATTTTTATCTTTCGCTTTTTTCACTTTTTTGACTTGATAATGATGTTAGCCTGAACGTGAAAACGTCGTCTTAAAATTTTTAACTTTGCTTTTACGAAATGTTTTATCGTAAGTTTTTATCGTTGAATGTTTCAAAAAAGAAATTTAGCTCGAAATTCCTGATGTATATTCAAATCTCAGTCGTTTTCTGATAACTCAAATATCTTGACTAATTTTCGGCGTGTGATCCTTGCAGTTATGATGAGCCTATAGATGATGGATATATATCTATATAATTGGTGTGAATTCATAATTGCAAGGATCACGCACTGAAAATTACACCTTTTCCTAGAATAACATCCTATGAACCGAATTAAAAGAGAAAAAAAAAAAACAAGACAAGCTAAAACAAGAAGAAAGAAAAAGACAAATAAGCGTAAAAGCTGTGCAATTTATAGAACAGAACAACGAAAATAACGTTTGGAAATTGAAAGCTACTTGAGAGCACCTAACCTGGAGAACTAGCACCACATCCAAGAACATCAATCCTTGTGCACAGGCCTCTCTCCCAATACTGTGGGTTGATCCTTATGTAGCGTGCTGTTATTTTCTGCGGTAGCTTCGTCTTTGTGAAACCCTCCACGAATTTTCCCACAAGTAACTAAAAACGCGAGAGAGGAAAAGAGTTTGGAAAGGGTATTTGACCACACTTTAACCTGCGTTTCAAACAGCTATTTGCTTATTTGCTTTTGACGCGGAGATTTTCATCACAGAAAACGTTGCCATAGCAACTTTTAAATTTATGCGCCAGATTTTCACCGAAATTTCGCGCCAAAATTAAGGAGTAATTTGTCACCCGCGATAAAACATAATAGATGAGAAGTTTAACAAGAGTACAACGTTACCTCTCCTTCCCCTGAACAGGATGTTCCGTCTCTCACATGGTCATCAGAAGGACACTGGAAGGAAAATATAATACATTTTAGTTATTTTTTTCAACCTTTGCCGTATCGAGCCAGTGGAGTATGGTAGCTTGACTGCTCCAGCCAAACCCAATGAGCTTTGCGGTTGGAGTCTAGGCCTCAAGGTCAGGTCACCGACAATGATCAGGCCCATCGAAGTGTAGGGGAGAGGTAAATTTGACCCTCTTATTGGCTAATTCAGGGGGAGGACGTGAGGAGAAGGTCGTCTTAGTTAGTCGTTATATTTTACCTGAGAAGACTTTCCGTCACAAAATTCTGGTACATCGCATTCTCCAGTGCTTTTTCGACAACGTGTACCAAGTGGAGAAATCTGCAATATTATAATTTACACAGAGGGATAATCTGGGATTCAATGAGAGGGAATACGAAATACATTGTGGGAATAGTCTGGAGACTGTGACTGTGGAGACTGAGGAGTCTGTGGGAATTATGGAAAACGGTACGTGGAATAAGGAAAATGTTGATTGGAAATACGAAATGCACTGAGAGGGAACCAAGAAGAGGGAACCCGGAATTCCCAGCAAGGAATCTTGAATGAAGGTCTTGGATTACTCTACATACGGCAATTGCTTGGTGCAAAAAATAATGGGGCCAAAACAGACTGTGAAATTGTACACAATCTGAGCATCGATATAGCCTTCAGATAGTGACAAGGCATGGCCCTCATGCAAAGCAAATTAAAAAACAACATTGCTGTTCAAGCTCAAATCATTAGATGAAGAAGCGTACCTGACAATTCTGACAGCAGCTGTGGAATTTATCACTGCATTGCGAAGAGTTCTTTAAACGGCAATCGTTTGGCTCACAGCATGGATCCCGACGTTTACATTCCTGGAATGAATAAAACATTGAATCGAGTGGAAATCCAACAGCTAATCATACGAATGCAGTTTTGAGGATTGAAAGGGAGTGGTGCCTCCGACCCCGCCGCCCCTTTGCAAGTGAATGGTGATAAACCATTGTAAAAGGGTATAATTTGACTGAATGAGCTCCAATTTGAGCACACATAATACATGAATCTAAAGCCTCAGGTGGCGTAGTGGCAGGAAAAGTATTTAACTGTAAAAGGCGCTTTACTTTCGCAGAGGTCATCTTCAAGTCAAAAAAGATTTTGCACAGGCTACTTCGCATTGGATATGAGGTTTTGACTTCAAAACTACAGTTTGTGTTAAAGGTTTGAAGCTCAGTGACCGCGTGCCTTACCCTGTAGTAAGAGAGAGATAAAAAAGGAGATAAGACATCCTGGGAACAAGATTGAGGTTACCACAACCTGACTGTGGCGAATGCACATGCGCTAACTGCCTTTACCTCAGGTGTGCCGCAGTCACATTCCTCCCCAGGTTCCGGCAATCCATTTCCACACCTGGAAACTACAACCTGCAAACACAGATTCTCATTTACTTCTCTGTTTACATTGGATTCAGCTTAAAAATATGTAATTCGAACAGGAAGTCGCGCGCTCTATACAGCACCACTCCGAACTAATAGGTTCTCAAAACTTGAACAAGTTGAGACAACTTTAAAAAAGTTATGAGTAGCCACTTCCCGAACCGAACGATGAAGGCGCTATTCCTTTGAACAAGAACGTATCAAGGCTCTCAAAATGAGGGCTTTCCCCCATGCTTCCGTCCAAACTACTGGACAACTTCTTTTAAAATTACTTTTCGTTAGTGAGAGGTTACATAGAAAGCGAAGGATAGACAGTCAACCTTTTTCGGCAAGTTGTAAAGGCAGCTATCGTCTATGGATGACATGTTGTGCAAATTACAATCTGAAAAACCAGGGACTCGTGTCCTGCGAACAATAACCAGGAAAAGGATAAATAATTTGTTTCAGTAGCCACCAAAAAAACAAAACAAAAATGAAATAAAGTGGGGATCAGAAAAACAATTAGACTGTAAAGCCCAGTGGTGCAGCAGTTCTCATGAGGAACAAGGTCATTGGCTCAATGCCCGAAGCATGCAGGGCAGAAGACTAGACAAAAACTGCTCTTGTTTGGCATTGTAGCAGCTTCTATTGTCTTTAAGTCAAAAACATAGTTTCTGTTGTTTAGGCTTTTGTTTTGGAGCTCCAATGGAGGTACAAGAGAGATAATTCTGGTCAAGCATTATACTGAATTTCCTAAAACAACATTAACCAACCCTAAATCTCCAAGTGGCAAAACTGCGTCGATCCGAAAAAGAAAAAGTCACTTCTAGTCAGACAAACCGAGCACGTGACGCGATAGTCTGCTAATTGCTCTACTGAGGTGGCACACAGTGTAAACAGACCCCCTTGGAAGATCTTAATCACTAGTGCCCAAATGTATTTTCCTTTTCCTATAAAAATTCCTCTGTATATGCGTGCATGAAGGAATAAAGAGAAATACTTACTTGTAGGAACCCATGATACATCCACGTGGCGAAAGACATTTGCAAGTCGGCCAAACTATTAAAAAGCGAAGGGCTTTAATAGCACAGAAATATAAGGCTGTCAGGCATTAGTTCAATATTGATCGAGAAAAAAAAAGTTAAATCAAAAGTGGCGTTTCCTGGAAAAAGGAAAATTTTGGGTCAAGAAAAAACGCGCCTTCTGCTAAAAATTGTTAAAAATTTATGTGTTTGGTTTCAAAATCAGTGTTCAATTGTTTATAGAAGCTGCAGAGCAAGAGCAATAAAGAACCGCGTTTCACGGTATGAATTTCAGGTTCCGTAAATTGTGATTCCAGGATCCAAAGGCCACTCTCTCCGCTTTCTTTGAGACTTTCTTCATCACAAGGGCTCCTTACAAGGGCTCCAAAACGACAACCACCTTTGCGCACGCACATATTATTACATAACGCGATAGATCCGACTTCTCAAGCAGAAGTGCACCGTTAGTCGTAAGGACGAATCTTAATCGCTATAAAAATTCATCAACCGAAGGATGTTCAACTTACTATTGTCATGATCAAAATTAAAGTTGTGTCCCAGTTCGTGAGCCAGCGCCAGCCAAGGACCCAAAGATCCCCAGTAGAACCACTGAAAGAGCAACAGGACCACGTGTAGATAGGTCATGACTCGGGTACTTTGTCGGAAAAATCCGAGTGCTCCGAACATGCGTCGAACTCATGATAATCCGATAACTAGGTCTGACCATCTCCGTTTGCCGAATGGTACAGCATCCGAATTGTTAATTGATGGCCACCCCGATAACGAAGAAGTGCTCGGATTTTTCGCGTCTGAGATGAAATTTGGGGCTAATTCTTTTGCTTGTGTCCAGCAATGGGATGGGGTAAGTGCCAATAATACTTAGGATCCAGTTAGAGATTTCCTGTTTTTTCCTTAGTATTGATCTAGAGCCTGCTTCTACTATCGGAGCTTAACCGCAAAAAGGAGCACTGAGAAAACGAGAGGGGAGGGGGACAAAAAGGCGCACCGTCGACTTTAATTGACGTCAACTCTCACGCTGAATTACCCAGCGTTGATAAGTTAAGTACCGTTACCTTTTTAAAACAAGCTAGGGTTACCATTTTTGTCCACTTACATGAGGATTAAAGGAAGGAGCACACTTTATGACATATATTGCCTATAGTTATCACCCAGTTGAGTCAAAGTATGAGAGGACCCCCTCGTGAAGTCCTCGTGCACCTTACTGAGTGCATTTTTGGACAGCGAATCCTTCAACTTACCGCTACGACTCCGAGTGACTTTCTTTTGCATATCTCTCCTTTGAATGCCATCCCTCCATAATCATCCCACATTTTCCCTCTGTGACAAAACAAAAGAAGAAGAATTGCGTCTTTGAGAACCGGTTGAGTTAAATTACGGGCGTCTTTTTCCCCCGTTAGCCAAAGATATTCAGTCAAAGAAGACACGATAATACAAGCCCTCGGTGCAGTTTTGTGGCTTTACATCTCTAGTTCGAGACAAATATTAATAAAAAAGCACATCGCAATTAAATCAGGTAAACAAGATAAAGATACTGAAGATGGGGTTTCCTGCAAAATATCTTGCAATGTCTATGAAAGTCATGTATTGAACAGCGGAGTGAAGCAAAGGGAGACGAGATCGTGACAGATGGAAAACTACTCTTTCGCTACTGCTTAAGTAGTGTTTTAACTGCGACGTTGTCACCGTTAATGTTGATCATGAATTGCTGGAAGTAGTAGTCAGTGAAGTAATGTGAGTTTTGTAACTACTGTTGCTTAAAGAAGAGTAAGTGGTGCAACTATTATCTGGTACTGTTAATAATGTCATAAGTATTATCCGTAATATTTTTGTTGTTATAAGTATTGCCATAATTTTTTAAAATAAGTTTAAAAAGAGCTGTTCTGTTTTAGTGGTTGTCACTTTCGCCTTCCATTCTCCAATTCCCTTACCTTAACAAGTGGATGCTGTCGTATTTCACACCAGCAAGGCTGCTTGAGCGATGAAGTGAAAAGTTCTCCAAGTCTTGTCCTGCCTTTTTCACCATTTTCAAATGATTCGTGTCCGTCCAGATTTCCAGTGCTGACAAAACAACTCTAATATTGATCTTGCTGTAGATCTGTGAAACGCAAAGAAAAAATATTTAAGGACGTTTCAAGTGAAAGTTTCAGTGACATTCAAAATGCATGTTGTTTCAGTTCT
>BLAZ01001279.1:1111376-1116376 GCA_014633955.1 Acropora tenuis
AAGCCTTTGGTCAGCGAATTGGGAAATTGTAGGTTGTTTGTGGTTTATACGGGAAGAGAAAGAGCCATGTGATGCGTGGTACCAAAGTATCACACTGGGCCCCTCCAACTCGTATAAAAACAGATTCCATAGATTCTCCTCAAATCACTCTTAAAAAAAAAAACAGCTTGAAGCGCTTCAAAGACTTTACGACCGTAATCAACTCCGTTTGGTAACACCTAGCAGTACAACTTTGATGAAGCTCTTATATGTCCAACATAAATGTTAATCTAGTGATAAAAATCAAATCTCCGAGTATAAATATGTTGATATCGAATATAAACAAGTTGACATCGCAAAATGAATTACCCAGAGAATCGTTTAAAGGATGTCCGGTTCATGGTGTGAATCATGGTTTCTGCACGGGAGAAAAAAACTGCAAAACCACATTTCGGAAAACTTTAACAAAGTTTGTTTTCTTCCAGACTTTCATCTTTTCTTTCTAGCCGGCTCACACGGTTTACTTTCGTAAGAAAACGAGGAGAAAGAGAAAGTGGCCTAAGGCAGTTTGTACTTTTTCCAAGAACGCAGTGTAAAAGAAAAAGCCTTTAGTGTTCTTCATAAAATACCCCTGAAACCCATTGTCTTTTGCAAGGCACCCTCGAGAGCGGAGCCTTAATTACATCCTCGGTTTAGCTCCTTGTCAACCCCAATAGGCATAATTTACAATAAAATTTACAACCTCCGGGAAAACCAATAAAATAAGTGGGAATGCTTCCTTTTAGCTTTAGCCAAACACTGCAGGTTGTAAGGAAAACTTGTTAAATAATTGATGAATTTATGCGATAATGTACAGTACGAAGTAAATTAAACGACGATGTATACGAATTAAAATTTCGCTTGAAGAAAGTGACTGCTTAAACTTCAAAAGAAAAAACATCAGCTCCTCTTTTAAACACAACCTGCCAGAATTTGCTCGTTATTCGGAGGAATTCGAGATAAGTGACTCCACAAGGGATGAAAGCAGAAGAAACCCACAATCTGAAGTAAAACGAAGAGTATTTGAACAAAGGATATTCAAAAAACGTAAGCAAACTGTTCGGTGAACAACTGAGCAAAAAAGAGAGTATTTTATTGAAGTTTCACTGAGAAGGAGTGCTGCAACTGGTCTATCATCCAAAATTTAAGGCATTAAACATACACATACACTGCACGATATTTTGCGGTTTTATGTTTACTTATTTTTGATGCAGAAGTCATGAAATACATTTTTCTAGCAGTTATTTACCTTAAGGTGTTTAATCACGATCGACTTTTGCCAAGCGATGATAATTCTTCAGTATTTGCATTAGAGGGTCAATTTTCAAAATTTGAATTTAATATAAAAGCGTTTATGTTATGTTATGTTTGTGCAGTTTAAATTTTGAACTCCAACCGAAAATTCAACAGTCAATCATTTAAGTATAGGAAATGACTAAGGCTCTTCATGTATTTTCAAGGAGTTCATGAACTGTGAAATACAGGTCAAGGAATGAACGAAAACATTCGCCAACATAAAATGAAACACTTCAAGTGATTCAGTTGGAATATAATTAACAAGAGAAGACGATAAACAGAGCTCTACAGCCTATACATATATTTATTTGTATAAATTTTATGGTTTGATTCTGACATTTTGTCGTCGTTTTGACAGGCATAAAATGAGATGTAAACAGATGTCAATTTTCATAAGCGCCACAATGTATCCCGACCATTAACCTATAACTTCTAAAATTATATTTGTCGTAACATCTTGGTCAGCGAAAAGCTTGGAGTAGAGGAAGGCTTATATTAAAATCAGCCGTTTAAGCCTCAACCATTTTAAGCTGAAGCGGCCGTAGCTTTCCAACGGTAAAATTTCCCAACCGATTGAAATGTGGTAGTTCCTGGGAATAGACGTTACCAAATTTCTGCAGCAATTGACGCCATGCGCAACCATTCTTAAAGGCACACATTCACCCAACTAACTGTGCGCTTGTGTTGTTTTTTTGAAATAGTTTCAGCATTTTGATTGGCTGATTTTCCCTTCGTGCAAAATTCAATGCATAACGCAATATTTTTTGGGTGGGCTAGTTGCTGAGAATTGATCGATCAAACTAACCAACCCCTCTCTTTTTCTCAATGTGGAAATAGAACTTCTCCTTACCTTTCGACATTTTCAGCAGAAGAATGTCTCAAGAAGCTTTGGCGTCAGTGGTGATGACTGTCTTCTTCGCATCGATTTCATTGGCTGATGAAAAATGCAAATATGGTGCCACCAATCAGCATCTGTGTCAAAAGACATGTGACTCTCGCTTCTGCGGGTGCGCAATGGATGAACTATCACCATTCAGTAGCTGCACTCAAAAGTGCAATTTTGATTCTTCTTGTACCAAAATGGTGTGTTCGGGTAAGCGCAGCCTTTGTCTTTTATAAGGTGACTTTCGATCCCTTTTTTAGCCAGCTCATCTGACGGATAAATGATAATTTTTCAACAGGAGGAAACACTTGCTCCCAGCAGTGTTTTTTCGGTAGGTGTAACATGAAGTGCCTCTCAAGCAAATCCTGTTACCAGTCATGCGTATGGAAAGCGAAATGTCATGAAATCATGTGTACATCTTCCACCTGTAATCAAGTCTGTGCTAACTGTACTATGGTGTGCCCCGAGGGGGTAGAGAATTGTCGTCAGATGTGCTTAGGGGGAGAGTGCCACATGAAGTGCTTTGCGCGAAATTGCGTAAGACAATGTTTCGGAGGGAAATGTAACTCGATTGGACACACAACAACGAGCAAAGCATCCCTAGTGCAAGGAAGCTTTTGGACTTGTGTCTTATGGGCGATTTTATCTTACAACTAAAACCATCAAGTAACAGCAAAGAGTTTCAAAAATAGATTAAAACGCTGCCTCATTAGACATACGTATCTTCTGGATGACAGCAAGTCCTGCACGTCAAGAATATTACCCCTGCTCTACTGGAGAACGTTTCTAAAAGCACGTTCTCCTTTCTATGATCACATAAGCTCAAGGACACATTACACTGTCTGATGTCACAAACTGCATGTGACGATGCACGTCACAGAAATCCAAGATTCAGCGTAAGGAACCAATCAGAATTATCCAGCCGGTGTTCATGCCACTTACCACGCAACGGTTTTGACCTGGCGAGGTTTGTTGCAAAAGGCGTTGCGTGACACAATCAAAAAAATTAAAGGGTTCTATGAATGTGAATGTGAGTCATGACCGTAGTACTACAGAAGCTAGAGCGTTTTTTCGTGATGGCTGATAGCATGAAATTGGGAGATATTTAATTTTCACTGTAAGCCGAGACATAACGGTTCAGTTCTCTGGTTGAGTTCACTTTGATGATCGGAGAAACACTGCCAAAAAAAAAACGAGTTTCGTTTAACGACGAAACTTTTGAATGTGGACCCTGCTCATCCACTCCCGCTTTAAAAGAGAAGATTTGTACGCACAATTTTACAGAGGGAGAAATTCTTGGATTTAAACGGACAGCACAACGCGAAAAAATTCCAGTAGGGGAAGATAGACGTGCGTCGACTTTCTTCAGTGAAACTCTATCCTCTTTCAATACATGAACAAAATTGCAAAAAAATGGCGAAGTTACTCGGGTGCGTTTACACCAAAAGTCGCTTTTCTCTAACAGAGATACGTCGGTCATGGCAAATGCATGCATTCACAAAGAGAAGACAGGAAGCTATTAAGGATTGTTTTTCAGCCACTTCAAATGATCGACTTTTAAGCGCTGACAAATTGGGGCGTGTTACATAACAACTTGGAATTTCCTGTGGTGAAAGGGGACAGTTTAGTCCGCGTGACAAGTCAAGCCCACATAAATTTGTATCACACAAAGCGGTAACGATTAAAGAGGTAACGATTCGAAGCGCTGAAAAACGTAATACTCGAGACTGCTTCCCTAACTTATCAGGCAACGCTTTTTATCCGGCGTGGCGTGTTACAAATGAGAATACCAAAAAAATATAAAAACAAAAACAAAAGAAAAACAAGGACAAGAAAGAAAAGAAAAGAAAACGAAACAGCTATGGAAAAAAGCATTGCTTGGTTTGCTTTCAAGTCATTCGGTGACCCACTTCAAACTATCGCTAAGCCCTGACAACACCCTGTAAAATGGAGCGTGTTAACAGCTTGGAACTTCCTGTAGTGAAGGGAAAGTTGTATCTGCGTGGTAAATTAAATGGGATTATATACCTTGACGTGACGCAGGTATGTCGACAAATTCGACCAGATCATAAAACATGAAGGCAAACTGGTAATCTTTCAAACTGAACTGGAAGACAGAAGCACGCTGATTCAGGAAAAAAAAATTCCGAGTCACCAAATCACAAGCGACGAAGAAACAGCACATATTCCATACGATCTTCCTTTAAAAGGGCTTTCAGATATCTTAATAACAGTTCATTGGTAAGTCAAAAACATTTTAGTGTAGAACACAATATATAATGAGCTTTACTTCGGAGTAAAAACCTGTGATATTTTTCCTTTATTGGTTGTTGTTTATGGTGTCTTAATTCGCTCCCTCGTTTTCCTCGTTTTACATTATCCTAGTTTTTTATGTTCTCACATCGAGAATGAGCCAAGAAACAGCGGAGTGAAGGACCGAGTTTAACGTGTTCATCGCCCTTTGAACGCCACTAAAGAAAATGGCAAGCCTCAAGCGGGATCACATACATATTATTTAAATCCCTAAACTCTGATGTCGTTTCCGGATGTTTTCAGGAATCATTCCGTTTAATGGCTGGCTCCTCTACCGCTTTGATTGATCAAAGAGCTATATCAAGGGTAAACAAAAGTTTGGTGTAATTGTGCTGCAATCCATCTGTTTATTCAGGAAGGAAGATCATTGTTTTGCAAAGTAGACCCCGCAATAGAAAAAGAAAACGTTGGCGTATATTTTCGAAAGTCCGAGAAAACAACTTGAAAAATGTAATCATAATTTTTTTTTAAGATGTAACACAGTACTGTC
>BLAZ01001279.1:1135595-1138095 GCA_014633955.1 Acropora tenuis
GGGGGAGGGGTGATGCTTGCGGGCCAACGTAACGATACACCTTGAGTTACTTTGCGGCAAAGTCTTTGGTCTAACTTTAACCCAGGCGTATCATCTTAACCAGCGAATAAGCCGATGATTCCATGTCTAAAGTCGTCCCCTTCTTTTCTCTCTCTCTTTATTATATAGGTGAAAGGATGCTTTGGTTTATAGTTCTTGGCATCATATTCGCCTTGGACGCAGAAGTTGCCGCGTCTTTTATAATAAAACACGACGTCATCGAATCAAACACGACGCAAAAATGCAACGACGTATTATGTAAGTGTGGTTTTACAAACCGGTACTTCAGACCTTCCAGTTGCACCCAGGAGTGCCCAGGTCAGCGATGCAAGACTCTCACGTGTTCAGCCAAGAATTGCATTCAAAAATGCAAAAACTGCCATATGGTGTGTGCAAATGACGTCGAATACTGCGAGCAGCAATGTCTTTCGGGAGCATGCAATTTCACATGCAATGCTAAGAAATGTGTGCAGGATTGCAGTGGCAAGCCTTGCAATCAAGTGCCACCAGACAATACCGTTGTATGTGGCGGGGTCATCATACCACGATTATATCTCGTGATCTTAGCTTTTCTATTCGCGACAATCAGTATACTGTCGTTTGCGTTGCTCATTATTATGTCTTTCGAAGACGGGATACCATGGAATTTGAAGGCTAGAAGAGCGTTTGCGAAGCTTCGTGAGGTTCTTATGAAAACCTTAAACTTCTACATAATGAATACTTTGGTGGTACTGCGTAAGAGAAACGGGAAATATTGAGAGCGAATAACTGAAGCGTCGATTTTCGGAAAAAAAGACGTTTTTAAAGCTATAGAAGCAATAGCAGAAGCCAGAACCTTGGTAACATTGCGTGACCATTGTTTTGTGACCGAAACCGGCAAAACCGAAGCATTTTTCTCGGAGTTCCGGAAAAAAAGCACGGATGGGAAGCCTTAGTAGCAACACCGAGATTTAATTCAAGAAAGCACATACCTCGGAAAGAATGCGTGACAGACGACGTTTGCGTTTGCGTGGGCAGTTTTTTTTGCAGGCCGTCGAGAGCCAAAGTCACATTACGTGACAACAGTTGTGTTACAGTAAACAGTCCATAGCTAAAGTGTAGCAAGGACAAGAGGTTGCAAAAACATGTGAACTGCGTAACATGAGGAAGACTTTTTAAGCATGAACCTACACGTTACCCTGCGAGCAGGCTCTTCCGTTGAAATGGTGCGCTGTCAAATTATAAGGGCTTGGTGACTGGTTTCACAACTACAGTCTCCTTTCGAAACCAGTCACCAGGTCCTATATTTTTACCGCGCGTTATTTCAATGGAAGAGGCAGCCTGCAGGCTACCAATGCGTGGTCCGTGTCGTTGTAATGATTCCTTTTTAGAAAAATGTTCCCTTCATAATGAACCCATTAGATCGCTTAGATCGATCCTGCATGCACAACAATAATTGTTGACAATTATTGTATCAGCAACTAACAAATTCATACCACAAACAGCTTTGATTTACTGTGATACAGAGTTGCAGGCTTTGTTTGTTTGTCCTTTCTTATTACTACTGCCCTTATTCCCCCTTAACCACAGGTTGACTGTTAATGCTGCTTTCCTGGCAAATACATGTTCAGAATTTTGAAATTGATATAAATAAAATTAATTGAAATACTCACACTGTTTTGCTGCTCTTGATAATCCTCTGCCTCAGTGATTCCTGTTGGTTCTTTTTCTTAATTTTTCTCTTAAATGATGGATTTCAAAGTCTTCTCTCTATATTATACAGTAAACGACACAAAGCAAAGTTACCCTGGGTACCCTGTGCTGTCTATCACAAGAAGATCAACAGAGATCGACAAAGGTTCAGCAATCTTCTTATGAGTACTAGTACTGGGTCCGAATGCACTCCCACTATATGTTGTGGTTAATTAAGACAAGCAGGTTGATCAACCTGTGCCTTAAATATCACAAGATAATTGTGGAAGATTACTACAGTATTTTCGTATAAATGTTGGTTTCCAAAGCCCACCTTCTATTATCGCCGGAAAATCAAAAGAAAACAGTTTGAATGGTCTATGTGTGCTCTAGTATCATCAAGAAAATTGTAGCACTAATCACAGAAGTACATAGTGTCATAATGACAGCACAAGCTATGTACAGGAAGTGGCCTTCTTCAGTTCGTTCTCTTCTATTGGGTCATAAGACCATGATTTAACAAAAAAAAGGCCCCCCAAAAAAACAACATTTAAGTTTACATTAATGTTGTAAAAGAAAGTTGTTTGCTTAAAGTTGTTTACTTGTTCCCATGGAGACAAGAATCTTTGCTGACATCACTGTTTACAATTTTTCTCATTAACACACCACATTGTGCTATTCGCAAATTGACTTTGAAGGCTACTTTAGATTCTCAGCTAAAACTGTTAAATAGTCATTGCAATCTTAGCTATCAAAGACAGACAAATTATAGACCATATTCATAAATGGT
>BLAZ01001279.1:1143095-1145595 GCA_014633955.1 Acropora tenuis
CTACTGCTCTCTTTTGTTGAGGATGGCAAGAATGGGATGGATTGCATTTTGAAAAATTTAGCCTAAATTGTTCACAGTTCTCAGGTCCATCTTTACTGAAGGCAAAACCAAAAATTTACCATGGATTACTCTTCTTGCAAAAAAATTGATTGATGTCTTAGTCGTAAGTTTCGAGGAAATGTTTTCGCCTCGAGTAAAAGTGAGAGAGAAGGATTTCTGTACAGTTTTGACCGGAAAACAGCCAAAGTGTCGTGACAGTGCTCCATTATTACGGAAGGGATCTTCGGCAGAAATAATTCCTTTACATGTGAAAACAGGTCTTCATTTGAAGAAGACCGACGGTGGTATTTTCCCCACTTCCAACCCACACACACAAAATTTAAGAGTGTCTGGAAATACAAGTGCGTCTGGTAAATACAACTTGTTAGGTGACGGAGAATTCTTATCGGCAAGAAACGTAACAAGTTTCTATTCTTCCAGAGAAGGGCTGTAATACAGCACAACGAAAAAAAAAACCTAAATGAACGTCATTAGATATCTTTTCTGCAATATCCGGATCTTGCTGTATGAATGCACAGATCACGTGAAAGACATGTGAATTTGCAATCATATAAGCGGATTTTTCTTCATTAGGGGTGGGTCCGTACGATGTTACAGGGCCTAAAGATGCTTCATTTGGAATCTCAATTTCGGCACAACTTCTCCGCAAAAACCCCATTTGTCCGGCACAATATAGAAGCGTTCTGCTAGTTTTACCCATAAAGCAAGAGGCAAGTTATCAAGAAGAATTTACAGGTAAATTAGATGTATGCTTGAGCCGCAATTCACCTTAGGTAATCAAACAAAATCTTGCGTTTGCCATCGAATTGAACGTCCTTCCTCTAAACGACGACACAAACTATCTTCGGATTTCTATGTACGATTAAAACGACAGATAACACCTAATTGGACCGCATTCGGACGCGGAAAACAATACAATGTTCAGGAATACATGTTCCGAAATCTAGCATTACCTAGCGTTTCACAGAAATTCAGATCAAAGACGAAGGCTATCGCGCGATTACGTAAAAAATTTAAAGGCGCGAACTGCAGAGCTAGAAATTACCAGTTTGACCCTTGGTGAGGTGATCCATCTCCAGCGCCTAAATAATCCATTTTGCTCAATGGATCTTAAAATACTAGTAAATAAGAAGGAAAATGGACAGAGCTGGGAAAGCGAAACACCTTAAACATTCCGCCAGGCTTTAGTGACATTAGGTCTCACAAACCAAGGTCAAATTAAGCACACAAACTTTACTTTGCGACAAAATGCTAGTCAGAGCAAAGGAAATTCCTCGCTTTAAAAACGGAAATATTGTCACTAGCTGGTCGTTGAGTGTCATCGTCTGCTGTATTCGGCGGGGTCAATTTGATGTATAGTTGAATTCGTTTCGAAATGAGGTTTGGCTGGAGATGTCGGTTTTTTTTTAAGTTTCGGAATAACATATCTCTTTTCTCAATGAGAACGGTCAAAGCCACAGTGGGCAAAATCTTTGAAGATATTTCTTAAACCTTTCAATTTAGCATTTGCTCGCTACGTTTTGAAAAAGAAAAAACAACTGCATTTGACATTCCAGCTTCCTTTCACTGCTGTCAAATCTTCTGAGAGGATCAAATTATATCTAAAGACAAGATAACATCTACCCAAGTAATTACAACTGGCAATTTGAGTTGAGGTTTTAAGCCCTAAATTTAAGGCAGAACCGTAAAAAAGACTGCATTCAAGTTCAAATCATGCATAAGGTTTGACCGATTTCATTGGTATAAAACGGCTCCAAAGTATTTCAAAACGACACTGATTTTGAGACGAAAAGTGTATTTACGATGCCCTGAGCTCCCAGCGAATTTAACCAGTGCGATGTTGTGTAAAATTCGAAAGTATAACCATTTTAACGGTGCTATTTTTTATGTTGTAGCCGAGTCTCGTTTGAGTATGTGCAGTGGTGCAGTTGAATAGAAACTAATTCAAAATAAGATGTGATGTTTCGATCACGTGATCTCGAGGAATGTGTGTCGTTAGCAGATTTTGCAGCGTCGGTGGGGTTTCAATGGCGGATTTCAGTTGTTAATGTTATCGTTGTTGTTTGACAACAAAACTGTTCTTGTTGTACACGAGTGATGTACACTACTGGTGAGAAGTTAAGGTTTTGTTTAATGAATACATCGCAGTGGGGAAGTAGGTTGTCTTAATTAATTATCCACCTTTGAGCTTGACAGGATTGATGCAGCAGAAGTTGCAAGTTTTGTAATGCCAGGTCCTTACCTGAGGTATAAAATTTATCCTTTCATACATGATACCTTAAGTACAAAATAGGCATTGGTGAAATGTGCAACTACTTAATTTGAATCCTACAATTAGTTAGGACGCAACTGGGTGTTGCTGGGCTTTCCAGTCGATTTGCTTTCTGCTATGACCTGACACCTTTTAACTATGCTTTTCTCCTTTACTTGAAAACAGATA
>BLAZ01001279.1:1230395-1232895 GCA_014633955.1 Acropora tenuis
ATACCAGGATCTAAAGAGAGATCGGACGATTGTGAAAACTCAAAATGGTAGAAGTCGTACCCGTAGTGATAGGAGCCCTTGGAAGTGTCACCAAAGGATTTGGTTGGTGGATTGAAAAGCTAGGGATACCACTCAATGTTGGAGTGATGCAAAAAATGCTTGGTTGGGAACTGCAATTATATTGAGGAAGGTGTTGGAATGTGAGGTAGAGATAATTCTGTTAGCCTTTGACATTTGTTATGACATGCATAACAGAAGAAAACACGGCAATGACAACAGCTAGAACATGATGTTAAAACTAAATAATAATAATAATAATTATAATAATAATAACAATAATAATGATGATGATGATGAAGATTTCTTTCCACCAGCAACTTTAATGAGCGCATAGTCAGGCAGATGCCTGTTACTGGTAACATTGCAACCCAGTACAACCTAACGCATGGACAAGTGGTCAGCGTCTGAACTGTCTATCACTAGAGTTTACTGGTGAGGTGGGTGGCATGTCACCCAGCAGAATAAATGATAACACCTGTCAAAGGGCGGAGGAAGTCCTGGTGAGCCGACGGTCAGCATGCAGCTTCATGTAGGTAGTTGTGAAACCTTACATTCATTATCTCTTGTGATGAAGCTCGTTAAATCGAAACAGATTCAATAACGACGTGAATGGGGTCGGCACAGCTGGTGGAAGCCCTTCGTCCGGTAGCTGTCCCTTGGGGGGGTGCAGCGATCGTCCGGCAGTTGTCCCTTAGGGGGTACAACGAGGGCCCGGTCGTCATTCTGATTTTGCCAGAATGAGGTGCACTAAGGACGTTAACAAGGTAGGTTTTATAGGGCTAAACAAATAAGTTTGAAAAATGGTTGAAAAAGTTGCAAGTTGATGCAAATATTGGTGTAGTGCAAAAATCAACTTTGTTGGGAACATTTCGTATCCTAAGGAAAGTTTTAGAACAATAACAGAAAGACGTAACCTATTGGCCCTAGGTCATAAATGTTATGGCCTACTCAATAGCGTTGATGGTATTCGGCAATGACAGCCTGAGCAATATGCATGCTTTTTCATTCAGATAACAATGATGATGATGATTTCTTCCCTCCAGCATTTTTAATTAGCAAAATGGTCAAACTTTTGAACGAGGAACCCACTCTTGACAGGTAGGGCTTAACAGGGGACCAGGGTTGGGAGTTATGTCAGAGGTCATGCGTTTATTTTGAAAGAGATAGACAGGCAGACAGACAGACAGACAGGCAGACAGATAGATGATACATAGATAGATAGATGATAGATGGATAGATAGATAGATAGATAGTTAGGTAGACAAATATCACTGGTTTTAAGGAGGGAGGGGGGGGGTGTAATTGGAGACATTCGCCTCAGTGTGTCAAAGTAGGTCCCTAGTCTGTTCAATAGTTTGAGCCTCAAAAATACATAAAAAATTATTCACCTTTTAATTGCTTTCTCACTCTCGTCGCAGACACAAGTTTGAGTGTGCTTGGAGTATACAAAGCCAGGGTGACACACTTCGGTTTCAATTTCAATATAATACCCATTTGCGAAAAAAGACCAAATATCAGTCAGCAATAGCCAAAACGTGTGGTGTAAATTGTTTTCCTTCGTCTTTTCATACGATTCTTTCGGTTGCATGAACATGAATGCTGATGTTTTGTTCGGAGAAAGAAAAAGAAAGTTACTTTGGAGGAACGCCTTTTCAGGATCCGCTACTGCTAAAACAGTTGTTACCACTTCGTTTCCGAGCTCGTCAATGGCTTGTAATTTCAAAGGAGTAGACTCGCCAGCTGATAGCTGAAACCCAATCATGTCCAGAAAATGAATATTTAACATGCGTCATAAAGTGTACCTTCACTTAACCTTATACTGTAAATGTGACTTGGAGCAAGAAAAAAAAAAAAATATCATAGGGTAGCCCTACTGATTAAGTACATAGAGTCAATGGTTCAATTCGTGAATGTACAAAGCGCAATGAACTAGTACTAGTGGTTTCTGTCCCGGCATGGAGATAAACTGTTATGATCTCCATGGAGATGGACTTAGAACAAGTCGAACCTCAGATCCCAAACAGCGAGTTTCTGTCAGTGGCGGTGGACTCAAAATATCAGGCTGTCGGATGTCTGAACTCTCCAACATGGGGAGAAGTTTAAAAAAAAAGAAGCAGGTTTAATGAGCCTATTGACATCGGCTAGATTAGTACAAAACTTTTCAATAGAGCGGTTTTCGAAAGACTGCTGAAAAATCGATTCCAAGGTAACTACTTCGGCCAATCGCAAAAGGAACAAACAGCGCATTTAACTAACCAGAACCCCTAATAATTAGCACTGTAAGACCTTAAATAACAATGATCGGAGCCAGGTTGCTGACCAGCGGTTTTCCTTAAAACAATGGTTTGCTAGGGGTGCTCATTCTTTCAGACTCAGAAAAACTGGTTTTGCCGATTGCTATTTAAGGATTCGGATTTCCATAGTTAGCTGTAACTTGAAC
>BLAZ01001279.1:1262360-1265662 GCA_014633955.1 Acropora tenuis
AAAAAGGGTTGCTTAAAAGTTCACATCCTTGCTTTTGATTATTTCTGCGTTTAAAGTTGGAAGTACCCAGATAAAGGTGAAATTGAGCCACTAATTTTTCTCACATTTTAAGAGCAAGAAGATGCATTATGGAAATTTTTCTTAAACAAATAAACAAGGACTTTTATCACGTAACTTTTATTTTCTAGTACACAACACTTTATGTTTTGTTAATTTTCTTTAAACCAAATAAAAAACACTTTGTGAATACTACTTCTGTCTCTTTCATCAAAACAAATTTCAAAATGCGTTAGTCATGGACTCCTGATTAAGAAATTTAGGAACAAGTGAAGCAAGTGTTGTTTTGAAATATTTATAATTCTAACAACAACAATAGCAATAATAATAAAAATAATAATAATAATAATTCCCAGGCAGGAAAAGAACAATGCAAAAGTATGCTCTATTTGGATTGGTGCATACGCTTGGAATTGTGTTGGAAGTTTGAAGTCGTGAATTGAGACTTGACTACACTGTAATACAATTTCTGGGAATTAACCTGTGTTCAGTCATCACCATAATAATGATAACAACAATAATGAAAATGGATTGACCACCGAAAGGCGTGTGACCTCGTTCCATATTCATGGATACTAGATTCTCTTGGTCTCTTTGAAGTACGTGGCCAACACTGTACAAAAGTTCATATAAAAGAGCATGGGAAATTGGAAAGTTAGGTTGACATCATGAAATAAAGATCTTGGTAAAGTGGCAATCAAAAGAGGGATTTTTCAAGGTGATAGGCTCTCACCACTCTTATTTGCACTGAGCAAGACTAGTCTCAGTGGCTATGAGTGCGGATGAGGTCTGAACGTTAACCATCCCCTGTTTATCAATGATCGACAGTTATTCAGAACAAGTCAGCCACAGACTGACTTATTAATCAAGACAGTCCACTTATTTTGTGAGAGCATGGAGATGGAGTTTGGGTTGAAGAAGTGTGGTTTCCTCGTGCTTCAAAGAGGAATGGTGGTAAGAAGTGAAGGGATGGAACTGCCCAATGAGAGTGTCAGGAAAGGTACATTGGCATTCCTGAGACAGACAAAAGAAAATGAAATGAAAAGCTTACTAAGAGAAAAGTACATACGGGAGATTATGCTAGATTTTGAGGTCAAAATTGCCAAGAAGAAATAACACTGCAATCAACAGTTGGGCACTATCAGTACTTAGATATGGAGCAGGCATCCTGGAAAGGGTAAAAGGAAAAGGGCAATGAAAAAGATGAAAAACTTTAAGCTTTGCATCCTAAAAGTGACATATAGGATCTCTTTGCCATGAAAAGATGGAGGAAGAAGGTTGTTTGGTTGTGAGGATCAAAACTACACAGAACTATTTCTTATTGGAGTCAAAATAGCTGGTATCACAGGGGCAGAGATACGCAGAGCAAAAAGGAGTTCAAGAAAAACAGAGCTGGAAAGAAGACTGCAGAATTGAAAGAGAAGGTGATGCATGCTCAATTCCTAGGGATATAGATGAGTTGAACTTGGGTAAGATTGATAAATGTGACATTTGGGCCTGGTTGAGTAAGGGATATTTGAGAGAAAGACCTGAAACACTTACATGCACTACATAAGAGCATAGAAGACCCAACTATGTTAAGTTTCACATTGACAAAACAATCCAATCACACTCATGCATATCATGTGGGAAAATGGTAAAGTATCAGTCACATGCTACATGGTATGTGAATGTCGTATTGCCCAATGAGAGTACAAAAAAGGCGGACAATGTTGACTGAATTGTAAATGTTCTTATAATTTTGGCAAATATAACCTTGAAAAGGCTGAAAAGTGGTATGTAGAACAACCTTCACCTGTTACAGAAAATGAAAGGGCCAAAATTTTGTGGTACTTTTAATTTCAATGCGATCAAGGCCAGGCGACCACATTTAATTGTTATTGAGAAGGAAGGAATGCCAAGGCTGGATAACTGATATAGCTGTCCCAGGTGATAAATGTGTGGTTGAGAAGAAAGAACAAGTACAGAAATATCAAGGCCTGAAACATGAGATAGCTTGCCTGTAGGAATTGAGAAGGTGAAGGTTATACCTGTTGTTTAATAATTGAGGTCTGGGAATAATAACAAACTCATTGAAAAACTTGGACTGAGATGCTCCAGAAAACAGCACTACTCGGAACAGCCAGGATTATAAAAAGAGTTATGTCAATGAACCTCGAATGTAGAAACTGACTGGACCTTTGGTTCTTGGTTATGACCTGTTTCTTTACAATGTACAGCGCCAAAAGATCAGTTTGAGAATAGCAAATGAGGAGATGCAAGAAGATGCACGAGTAAAAGACAAATAACTAGAGAAAATACAGAACCATCAACTTCTTAGGGAAGAAATAAGAAAGCTGTGGAAGCTGAAGAAAGTGACTGTACGGCCAGTTGTGATTGGAGCATTAGAGGCTGTATCTGATATGTTTGACATACACATGAAAACGTTTGGCATTACCATCAGACCTGAAGTGATTCACAAAACTGCTCTGTTGGGAAAGGCTAGATGTCTAAGAAATGTTTTGTCCCTTCGGGGAATCAGGAGAGGACTCCTTTAGGAACTAGTTGTTTTTTTTTATTCTCAAGGGTAGCAATAGACCCTTCTCCAAAATGGCCGCTGAAAATTCAAATAAGGCAAAATTAATAACGTATAACAGCGCTAGAAAAAGAACACCTTTAATTTAGTAAACCTGCAAAGTTTCAGCTTTTCAGGTGTAATATCAGCTGAAAAAATGTAAGTTGAAAACTGAAAAATTGACAGACGTTTGTATGACTGGGGGTATAATGCATTCCTGAAAAACTGAAACTTTGCAGGTTTACTAAAGTAAAGATGCTCTTTCTAGTGCTGGCACACGTTTTTAACTTGAGGTAATTGTAACCTATTTGAATTTTCGGCGGCCATTTTGGAGAAGGGTCTATTGACCAGGCCAGGAGCATCTTTTAGGCCTGTGATTCTGTACAACATTAATAATGATAATAACAATGACAATAATAATAATAATAGCAATAATAATAACAATAATAATAGTAACAACAACTAGGATAATGATAATGATGGTAATAATGGCAACAAACATTTGATGGTTGGCTCCGATATCATTGTGGGTGCAGTTCAATTAGTATAGGTAGTCACATGATTTCGAGTGCAATTTGGAATAAATAAGCACGAGTAAATTTTTCAAAGACTAACAAAATTGCTCGAGCCCGTAGGGCGAGTGCAATTTGGGGTCTTTGAAAAATTTACAAGTGCTTATTTATTCCAAATT
>BLAZ01001279.1:1275882-1278382 GCA_014633955.1 Acropora tenuis
AAGACAAGAATTCCTGACTCTTTGGCTTCCCAGTCAGGGTGGAAAAGTGTTTCTTTTAAGATCGGCAGAAGCACAGGTAACAGTTCATCTCGGAAGACATTAGCCAGCACATCTAAAGCAGCTGCTGAGCATTTTCCTGTGGATATTAACATCAAGAGAAACTTGTAAAGCTTCCCAGGAATGTTGCTCTCATGCTAGTCCCTCAAATTCTGATTACGTGTGGAAATGTACATATATCTAGTAGGTTATACAAGTTAGAAAATAATACTGTAATATGCTTATCTCCTACTTCTATTTATTTTTTAAAAAATGTGTGATTGTAACTTATTTCCATAAATATGAAACTATATTTCAATTCATGAATTTCTGAGGTTAAGAGGAGACAAATTCCAACCGTGCCAATTTGCACCCCAAAATCCAGGAGCTCAATTTTTAGCAACAAACTGCAACAAAAAGTTTCATTTTTTCAAGACTGGACAGTGGCTGAATATTTGCCAATCAAAGTTGTTTTTGACAGACTGAAACCCTTAATAAAATATGTCATAAGGTAACGTAAAAAAGTAAACAACTAAACCCTCATTTACACAAGCCATCAGCCCTATAGAAATGCCTGTGCTACATCTCACATCCAATGTGAAAAGTATTTCCCTCCACTGTTGGCCCTAATGGTACCTTGTTGATATTGCAACTTATTAACAAGCATTTTCAATCAATAATTATTACTATAACCTCAGGAAAGAAATGACACTGAATTTAAATCAGTTCTTGACCTCCCAGGCTTTCTGTGATCTGCACAGCCCCTGACGTTTCTTAGCGGCCGCCAATGAAACTTAACATTTGATCACAACAAATTATTCTCACTTTACTCCATTTGGCTTTTTTTTTCAACAAAGAAAAGATTTATACTCACGCAGGTTCCAATCAGACAATGCATCATCATCCATGTTGTCATCGTCATCTTCCCCTTCACTATCACCCTGCAAAATCAACAAACGACTTGTTATAATAAAACTCTGATAGTCACTGAATCACCAACTCTGCTTGTTTGAAAGGCCTTTTGAAACCCTTTCTTTTTTCTTATCATTATTTCCTAAAGCTCCAGAGCTACATAAGCTTGGTCTCAAAATTATTGATGATGTCAAAATAATTTAATTAAGCGCTTGCAAAGAGTGTTGGTCAATTGCACTATTTTGGTATTTTTTAACTCCTTTTACTTGTATCAAGTTTACATCCGCAACAGAGAGAACTTTTTTGTGCAAATTTTATTACAAACTACTTTTTTTCCAGTGGCCACCACTGGCTCCTACATTTTTCACAGTGATGGCCAATTCTGAAAAATTGGTTGCTTATAAAAGTAGGGGACACTAGAAGAAGTCACATTCAAAGCAAGAAGCTAAATGATTCCAAAATGGTAACAGCTTTTCCAGGATTGATTTGTGGAAATAAGTTAGGGTTAGGTTTCATACACTGCCTTGATACCTGATCTTTCTGAGAGTCCACAAAACAGAGACTTATTATAAAGAGAAAAGTGTATCATCATGAAATACGATTGTGGAAAATATTGAAAAGTTTTATCGTGCACAACCAAGTATGGAAAATGAAGTTCCGGCATTTAGCAATTTGTACACTGAAGGTGAATTAGATTCTTTTCTGTCATCAAAGTCTAAAGCCAATACCTGACCCGAGACAGCCATAGAGAGAGACTTTTTAACACAGTAATTACCATTGTCCATATAATCATAAATTCTTACATCAATGGCCCCATCCTGATCATGTTGTTGGCTGTGTGTCTTGGATTTATGAAACCTTGGTCTTATGTCTTGTTCGCTATCTGGCACAGCTTCATCATCCTCATTGTCAGCCTAAATATAACATAACATTAATGAAGTAACTCTGTATCACTTATCACAGGTAAGTCACACACAAAACACCACAGCCCAAACTGCTGGAGCTTATCCCGGTTTCTGTAGCATGAAACAACTGGGCATATTCCTGCCACCCCTTTCTCTTTGCTAGTGTTTATTTCTACAACTGAGTAGAAACAGACTATGTGGTGTTAAATTTCTTGTTCTTATGGAAAAAAAAATCAAAGTCTCACTGTCGTTCCTTGTGGTTACCAGAAGTTTACCTTATGCACTTCTCAATGTGTTCGATCCTGAGTGGCTAATTAGATCGAACATCCAGTTACAAAGGAGTGACAATTTGCACAAAAATCCTCACCAAAAGTATTGGATATATCATGAGTAAAAAGGAGTGCAGAACACTAAAAACCAGCCCAAAGCACAAAAATGACACTTTAAACTGATTCCTCAACTCCCTGAGAGAAACATGCCCTTCAGAAGCACATTACCTAATGTAAAAGCTCACTGAAACAGCCACTCCTCAATTGCTCACTCGGTAAAATTACATTTAACTGCACCCAAAGTGATGATGAACACATACCAAATTACGGAAAAGAAAACACATTGGGGTAATGCACAGGGGTTTCAATAAGTTCTGA
>BLAZ01001279.1:1288382-1290882 GCA_014633955.1 Acropora tenuis
AGCTCAGAAAGCCCTGCTCTAAGCGAGTGAGCTACCTCTCCCTCGTGCCTCTGCTTCATGCCTCAACTCAGCTTTCCATCCTTCTTAGGCTATGCTTTCATTAAAATAGAGATGGTGAAAGCAAAACTTACTGGATTTTTCCCCAGAGTCGGATTTCTTGTCACTTCTGCGTTTCAATGAACTTCCAATCATAGCTGCAAACAATAAAAGATAGATAAAAGACGCTGCCGACAAGTGACTTAGCGAAAAGACAGGTAGGTTCAAACAATGGTGCTTCAGCTCCCAAAAACATCCACTATTTCAGGTCGAAGAATTTGCAAGCTAAAAACTGCAATACGTATCCATCCTTTCCAGGTGATTTTTCAGATTTTTTTTTTTGTTATAGACAAGTATTGGAATATCAAGGGGATCACTGAGCAAAACTGTTTTTCAATTCAAACAGATGTTTCATTGAAATTAAACTTCACGAGCGTGTCACGTATCGCTTGCGTGACGTTTAACCATGGTTACGTTATTTGTTGCCTTACAAAGATAAACAAAATCTAATAATTGTGGAAATATGTACCTCCAGCTTTCTTAGCGGCTTCTTGTTCCATTTTAATAGCGCCTGTATCGAAGAAAACATTTATTAAATAATATCGTGTTTTTGCCTTCTACTTCTAATTTAGTAATAGCGGTTGAGCCTCAGAAGATTTTAACCTGACAAGGAAAGTATTCGTTATGCAAACAATAGACGAAGATTGAAGTGGAAAACGAAGTGAGATTACAATTGTTAAAGTGTTTTAACTAAAGGAGATCTTATTAAGATCTTTGAGGATCGAAGCTCTTTTACTTGTTAGTTGATTATAAAAGGACAATTAAACAGGGATTAAGTTTAAGATATTGGCATTCCACCAGACCCCAAAAGCTTGCTTTTTTTGAAGCGGTGAATTCCTTTTATACGTCACTCTCCCTGGAGACTTTCAGGAGGCAGTTACTATATTGTTTGGTGCACTTGTCACAAGAACAAGACATACAAAATTATATTAATCCAAAGAAGTATTACTAAGACGGCCATTTTCAAAACAACAAAACATTTCTCTAAGGTAGATGACTTGTGAGATTATGATGCCTATGCGAAATGGCTTTAAGTTTAAACCGTGCGCATCGGTTATTAGAAAGCCAGCACATATTGGTCACTTCTTTTCAAACACAATGTGTTAGGCCCCTCAAGGTCGAAAAACCGGCGACCCTTTATCATTCTCCCGATTTATCGACTAGTGATCAATTCAGCGAGCTCCCTGATCACTTTCCAAATTACGTAAGAAAAAAAGGAAATGCTACTTACTTTCAAGTCCTCCTTCAGCTTCCTTTTCTACGTTCTCAAGCTTCTGCTCTTCTTCTTTCACTTCTTCTTCCATGTCCTTTTCAACCATTTTAACGTTTTCTCCAAGTTTTTTTGGGTCTAAGTCCTCTATGGGCGAAAAAAAACACCGTTAGGATTGAATTAATTATGCAATTTAGCAAACGCTAGCTCTTTAAAACACGATTCATGCGTTAAAACTTTACGCCGGAGAATTCATTTAATAGTTTAAACGAAGTGTTGACTACGCAAGCAGCACTGAAAAAGAATTCTGTTAGGACAGCTATCGCGAGGTGTGCAGCGAAACGAGAGGAGACTAGATTTTAACCAGCAATAACAAGTAATAAGTAGCGACCGATAGGGAATGAAAACGCCACAAGGACGAAAAAAGGAAATACTACTTACTTTTGACTTCTCCTTCAGCTTCCTTTTCCATGTTCTCAAGCTTCTGCTCTCCTTCCTCCACTTCTTCTTCCATGTCCTTTTCAACCATTTTAACGTTTTCTGCAAGTTTCTTTGGGTCTAAGTTCTCTATGGGCAAAAAGACACCGTTCACCATTAAGTTGAAAAACTCGAGCAACAACCACATACCACTCAGAGGTCAAATAGTCGCTACATTGAGCATGCGGCTTAATTCGTCATTGAATGAGGTGACATAGCGTTAGATTAGTTCTGCCCTCATCGCATCTATTAAATTGTTGGTTGACTATGTTCTCGTGCTGGACACAATCAAGGGAAGTTTATCGTTAAAATAAAACAGAATGCATGGAGTGCACTTTGTTTTAAAGTAAGAAAATTAATTTAGAAAGCTATTTTTAACTCTTTCGTGTTTTTTACAGCAAAGGAGCAATTTGCCATTTGCCTTGTCAAAAAGGGATACAGTCAACCCCTCCGCAATGCACGCTTGCATTCAATTGCACGTTATAAATTAGCTTGTTTCTGCAATCATTCTTCACAGAAACAATCGAATGAATCGAATAGAGTCCTGTAAAATTGGATTTTTTTTATAGTTCCTTTGAATTGTTTGTTTGTTTGTTTTTTTGCACTGGATTATAGTTATATAAGATTGAATGAATTGTGCAATTTAGAAAAGCTAGCTCTTTAAAACACGATTCATGCGTTAAAACTTTACGAGGATTCATTTGATAGTTTAAACGA
>BLAZ01001279.1:1295882-1298382 GCA_014633955.1 Acropora tenuis
GTGGACATGCATGAGAAACTCCCCTGCTTTCCACCATTATCGCGTGGATTCTAGACTCACGACGCAATATGTTGGTTGAGTTTGTTTGTTCTCTAAAATCTGCGAGAGGTTCTTCACCGGGTATTCCTGATTTCTCTCTCTTAAAACACCAAACCGACGTCTTGGTTCGAGTTCAAAATTATGTGATTTGGAATTTCCCGATAGGTGGAGATATGTCCAGGACAGACACTAATTAGATATGTGCCGATTTCTATAAGCATAAAGAACGTGTGAAGGGCCCTCCTGGGCCACTGCAAATCATTAAGACTAAGATAAAGCTTCTATCACTACAAAAGTATTGTTTAGAAAAATATCGAAGATGCAAACGAGATAAGGAATTGTTATATCGCTAAAACACTGAATGAAATTTATCGCCGGTGAAAATGTCGTTTAAAGTTCAGTGTTGCTGAATTTCAGTTGGAGCAAACAGGCCTAGAGAGCTCACAAGGAACGACGTGATTTTCTTTCTTCATTTAGCGAGAATTTAGCGTATTATAACCTAGGTCCAGGGAAAAATTAATCACTTGACCTTGAATGAACTTAACTACACAGCATTCTACAAACGACTGTCGAAAGTAATTACGTGATTGTGATTGCTACGCGTTGTGATTTGCCTTGACAATCGCGCCAGTTTTTCAACCAATGAGGAGCAAAATCAATTGCATCTTGCAATCTCTAGGCGCGATTTTCCCGCGCTTTAAGCAAGTTGCAGGTAATTGCTTGGAATTCTGATAAGTTTATCACGCTGTTTGCTTCTGTTGTGATCGGTCAGAGTCATGACTTTGCTATTGGTTTTTCGACAGTCACTAAAAACTGTTTTAAACAACAGTTTCGGATTTGCTGCCTTGTTCGTAAAGTGTTTGATCTCTCATCCCAAGGGAGAACGGGTGACATTTCTTCTCGCCTAGTCTGGAGTGGAGAGATAAAAGTGGTTGGGTTAGAGTTCCCAGGAAGCGACGCCTTCATTTTGAGGCAACCGAAGAAATTGTTGCCTTTCTCCCAACATTGCAATGCTAGCACTAGAATATTTACTTGTGAGGCATCTTCTGATTGGCTTCAGATATACCGTAACAATACGGATAAACTGTTCTGGCTGCCGGAGATAGCTAAGCCCGGAAGCATGCCATCACTTTATCTGGATCAAAACGATTTTGAATGATTCAGTAGTCAACCAAATTTTCGATTTATACCTCTATGTCGCGTTTGTCATATCTTACTGTCTTAACTTCTAGGAAAGAACTACTCACTAAGTCAGGTTTCGCTGGTGAATTTGAACCTCAACGCCGTTAAAATACTATAGAAAGTTAACCAGGCTGCCACCATGTTGACTATTCGATTATAGGCCTAGGAACGGTTTAAAAGCTCCTGCTTGAAATTTAGCTCTCAGTACTCCATCCGTACACGGGTCGTCAGACGTACTCTTTTTGCATACAGTTTACGAGCGCTAGATGTAATATATTGTGTTTCATCAATGCTTCCATACAGAACCTAAATAAAACCACAAGGACGAAGGCTGAGTGCTTTTATTGTTTCGAGGTGTTTGGAACCTATGATGAAACATGATGCACGGGTCTTTGATCCGCCTTCTGAAACAGTACCACATTCCCCTGAGACGTGAATAATACAAATGAAGGGAATTGCTTAAAATTCTTCTTTGGGCGTTAGTGCGCGCGTGCGTTCATGCCTTTCTGAAAGATGGCAGCGTCTCTAGAAGAAATCACCAAAGCCCGTTTTCGTAGCCCAAAGCACTTTGGGTAAAGGATCTAGTGTTACCGATCACGCGGACGAAACTTTGCGGTCAGTAAACAAAAGTTAGACACCAAACATGTTTAATACTAATGCTTTCCATGGAGGACTGAGGACTCGTTCGTCCCCCCAAACATAAGGGACTCATAATATACCACTGCAAGCAGCAATCAAAGAACTCAATTCTCAATTTAAATAAAGGACCTCTATCTCCATCATTAACTGATGACAGTTGTTCTACGTGAATTTTCTCTAATACTTGAATTTCATTATGAGTCAAAAGTTAATTTTGATAAAGAATTATAATATATTTGTTTGCATAGCATATAATCCGCAGTACCAATAAACCTCGGTTTGATTCTGAAAACTTTTAAAGGCCTCGCTAAGCTGATATCGGTCAGCAATCCTAAAACATTTCAACAACTCATAGAAATGCATTCGCTAAAGAAAATATGCCCAATGAACAAACTAACTCTGCAATGATTTTTTGTACATCTCATTTTGGGGGTTGATAATATTACAGATCAAATACGACTTCAGGTGAAAATGATTTTAATCTAGGTTGATTTGCAATTTCTTTGTGCCTGGGGTTCATTATCACAAATAGGAACAAATAAATTACAAATCAACCTAAGTTAAAACCATTTTGACCTGAAATCAAATTTAAGCTGTAACCATAATAATAATGACAATAATTATTTATAAACAAGCCAAT
>BLAZ01001279.1:1331912-1334412 GCA_014633955.1 Acropora tenuis
CTTTTATTATTTTATTCCTCACTACTCTTTGTGGATTATGTTAAAAAGTGTTTTTTCCGAGTCGGTGTTTGAACGGAGTCCGTAATGCTCAGTCCGCGTTTTATACCCGAGTCCGTGTTTTATACCCAGTCCGTAGTCCGCAGTCCGTGTTTTATACTGCCCGGTTTTGTGTGATATATTTTAGATAGACACTCGAATCATATTGTTTTGAATTTAAGTTGATGTTTTGGTTTTGGCGAAAGAAACAGGTCAGCCGGAAAGAAGCCCACCGGTTCACCGTTTACTATGGCAAGCCATGCACGACAAAAGTGGGTTGAGTTTTAAAATCACTTCTTGAGAAATAGTAATCGATATGTGAGATTAGGAATCACTGTACGAGAATTAGAAATCAACTAATGAAATGTGGTAATCGGTGTGTGAGATTAAAAATCGCCATACGAGAGAGGAGTCATCCTCTGAAAATAAATATCTACCATACGAGAATGAAAATTCAGCATTTCAGAAGCTGATTGTATTACTCCAGAAAAAAAAAAAACCATGCAGCTCGGCACAGCACCCAATGAGAATGAGAAATCGGTATACGAGATTGAGAAATCAATAGTCGAGACGGAGTTGGGACGGTTTTTATGAATCCGATCTAGTAGGGTTGGAAATATGGCAAAGAAGGCTTGATGAATACACCACAATACTTGCTGCTATATCTTTGAGCAATTTGTCGTTTACTTCAGCAGAGTTATTCGGGTCTTTATCAGATTCCTTAACAACGTTATCAAGAAATATTTCAGAAATTTTGAATGCGCAAAATCGAGAAATGGAAGAGAGGCATGAGGGATTCCATCCTAGTACAGGAGGAAGACCGGCATATGATATAAGCAAGGGTACAAAAGAGGCATCTTCGTGAGACGGGAATGAACTGGCAGGGCATTGCAGTGTGTTTAGGCGTCTCTAAGCAAACACTGTACAGAAGGAGAATACATTATGGAATTGCTAACAACTTAACAGACATTACTGAAGAGGAACTAGATTACCAGATAAAACCCTTAACTTGACACCTTACAGTGGGGAGTCGTATGTGAGAGGAAGTCTCAAAGGAGCAGGTATTATGTTGTTACCATTTCCAATCCGTCGCATATTCATTAACCGTCTGAAACGAGACGTACCTTATTGACCTTGCTGTGTGGAAGCCGAGCCTGCAGATGCAGTAGACGTGCTCGCTCTTCCAAAAACCCCAGCGACCTCTCTGTTTATATTCGTAGGTGACTGGCTACGGTTTTGATTTCCCAGCTGGCCTGAAAGTTGTCGAACGGTTTCTAATAGCTGTTCGCATTTCTGCACAATTTCTCTGTCCGACATTTTGACGGTTTTCCCCGCGAAATGCTGAATGTTCATTCTCGTATGGTAGATATTTATTTTCAGAGGATGACTCCTCTTTCTCGTATGGCGATTTTTAATCTCACACATGGATTACCACATTTCATTAGTTGATTTCTAATTCTCGTACAGTGATTCCTAATCTCACATATCGATTACTATTTCTCAAGAAGTGATTTTAAAACTCAACCCACTTTTGTCGTGCTTGGCTTGCCATAGTATGTTTACCGCTCGTTTTCTACTGTCCCCGACAAATTCTCGACTACCTATGACTAATGCGCATGAAAAAATTAACTTCAGGGAGGCCACTTTGGTGTTCTTACAGGAATGCCGAAATATGCCGGTATCATCGTGCACGCCCACACTAATTGCAAAAGACAAAGAACTCAACTCAAAACTCCCTTAAGGGAATCTTTGGGCAAAGGGTCTAGTGCAAGGGCATCCATTACCGATCACGCTAGCGACAGTTTACGGTCACTGAGTTGGACAAAACGTACGCTCAACACTTAAACTATGTATGAAGGACAGAGGACGCTTTTGTCCACCCCTTCCCCGTTGAACACAAATGAAATGACGATATAGACCACTGGAAACTGGAGTTACACAACCTCGAACCCAGGCTCTCTCTTTTCCTCCCTTGTCATCGAGAGAGACCCTGGTTGGACCTGATCATGTGACCATTCAAAGCAACAATACCGCGGGGATGGTGGGTAATTCGTTTTGTCCCCCTTTTGTCAAAGTTAACAAAAATACTCTACCGGGGGAAGGACGGGAATTCCTCAGGCTATCACAATATAATTTTGAAAGTGAAACAGGCCATGTACCTGGAGCATTTATTCCTAACGAAAGATTTATCAGCAATCCTGCCGACAGGTTATGGTCCGAGTGGTGCGGAAGGTGATATTTGAATACATCTTTCAAATCTCTCAATTTGTCTTTCAAGTTCAGCTTGGCTACTTCTGATCGTTTCCTGGAACATTTTCACATTTGTAAGCGTCCTAACACATGGCCTACACACAAATTATAAGTGCGGGCAATCTCCTTGCCAGTATGCGACTTTCCGTTTAACTCCTCGGAAATGGTGAGAAGACAGTTCTTAGAGTGCTTACATTGTTGCAGTATTTTTGTC
>BLAZ01001280.1:83534-86034 GCA_014633955.1 Acropora tenuis
AACCCCCCCCCCCCCCCCCCCCCCACTTATATTACCCTTGCTACGGCACTGCCTCAGAAGGTTTTTGTGGATTTCTCAGAGTTCCAAGAACCAGAATTCTAGTTACCGGTGTAAATTTTGATCAAGGGGAAACAAAATTTAGCTAAAGTTAGCGGGCAATTGGAGTTATCTGAATTCGAGTCAACTGAATTAAAACGTCTCAAAAGTGGGGTCAAATCCAGAGGAAATGGCACTTAGTTCAAGTTTGCAGGGCAATTCAAGTTAACCGAGCTTGGGTCATGGGGGTTCTTCTGTACAAAGTAGAGTCTTGCTATGAAAATTCAAACACTAAATTTTCTGATAAAAATTGGCTCAGATTTCTCTTTGTTTGTAATTTACTGCAAAGCTTGTTTATATTATGACATCATGACTTCACTTCCTAGCATAGATGAAAACCTCAATATCTCTGGAACCTAGTCTGCAGAGTATGGTAGAACTCAACAAGATCTCATGTCAATAGTATGGGACAAAAACTCAGCCAATCACAGGCCATGTTCGCAAGTGCTTCCTTCCCTCCTGTCCCCCTCTGTGCATATTTGCTTTTGCCCCACTTTTCCCTCTGCCAAAACATCCAAACCACCTTTCTTTGATTTTCTTTGAAACAGCACTGCGGAAATACGTTTTTGTGACATCACAGTAACTGGTCAGTGGTCATCACCATCAGGCTACTGAGTTCTTAGATGTGTACTTACAGTTCGATAAAAAGATCAGTATTTTTCGTGGTAATAAGGTGTAGAATATTCTTGATACTGCTCACTTTTTGCGCATTTGATTCCCTGAAACAGGTTTTAGTACTTAATTTTTTTTGTTTTGTTTTGTACGAAATTGACCACTCCCCGCTGGGGCTTTTCAGAGCCAATGAAACAAATGAAATGAACTTAACAGGTTAAGAATCCCAACTGGCAGGAGGCAGACCAGTTGGCTATATACAAGCGCAGCCGAGGAGTCGAACCAGGGAGAAACCAGGGACTACCTCGAACAAATCCAGCTAGTGGTCAGAGTGGGACTTGAACTCGGGACCTCCAGATTTCAAGTCCGGCGCCCTAACCACTCCGCCACGCTGCCTCCAAACTACGCCTGTAAGCTATAGCGGTACAGGACTGTCATTTTGAGTGGAGTAGTGTGTAGTTTTATGACTCTAGCTGACGAAGCTTCAAGCACCCTCTCCCTCAGAGTAAACAAACAACAATGGGTATCCAGGTGAAGCAGAGAATTGGTTATACTGTATATGAAGCTTTTGGCAAGGAGTTTTGAGACTGCTGGGGTTCAAAGTGTAACTTACATTTAGTGAGAGAGGTTCAGTAAGTGTCTGCAGGCACTACCTTAGTCATCTAGCGTAAACTAAGTAAAACCAATATTATTATAATATAATGAATATATCATGATCAACAAGGCAAACACAAAAAAAAATTTGGAAAGGAATAAAAAAACTTTAATGTCTAAATTCCAAAGGCTAAATTAATTATCAATTAACAAGAAATTAATATTGATAAAGGCACTGCTGATCAATTAATGAATAAATTCTTCTCCGAGTCTAGTATTAGAAACAACTTGGCATCAGCTGCACCAAAACCAAATCTGCCATTTAATAATAATATTGTTATTTAGACAAACCCTGAGCCTCTAATTTCTTCTTATCACCTGCCAATTCAACTGAGATTGGGAATAATTTTATATTATATATATTTGAACAGGTTTTGAAATAACTAAATTACTTTGTAAACACGCATAGCCAATCTTTAACTCCTGGATAGAGTAAAAACTACTTGAAACTATTTTGAGCTGCTGCATTTGTCTTGGGAGTGCGTAGTTACTAAAATATGGAACTACCCAAACCATCAAAAATTCCCTCAAAACGACCCAAAACCACCAACGAGATCAAATGAGACAAAAGAAATATCACCATGAATTACGAAAAGCCTTTTTTTATGTTGCATGACTATAACATTCTAAGTTATACGTAGTTTTTCCGCTCTAAAGTTTGTCACGCAGGTTTATCAATCGTCGTATACTTTGGCGTGGCTTTGAGTCATTTGGGTTCTACATTTAGGTAACTACGTAACATAATACTAGAATTCATGGGTCACCCAATGACCTTGACTTTAAATCGCATGAACAGTAAATTTCCGTGTGTAATTTACTTTGTCCATGGTCAACAATAAAAACAGCTGTGTTGTTTTTACCAATTTAACTTTCACTTTGGTTTGTTACCCACATGAAACAGTAACTGTGCAGTGATGCATTCATTCTGGATAAAATCTAACATTAATTGACTTGTTATTATAGTTGCTGCTAAGTGTCAATGAGTTAAAAGTGCACGAAGTCAGCTTAAATTCCAACGTCGAGGCATTACCTCAGAGAGTCGATAGAGGTGTTCCGGTATTACTTCGGAAAATCTATATCAGTCAGTCTGCCGTTGACATATCGATTCATTTACATCTGAGTGAATGACAAATTTGCA